>JAGYYJ010002801.1:0-125000 GCA_019671005.1 Hibiscus mutabilis
AATTGCTCACTAAAATTTTGACAAAGCATAGGGTATCGGTACACTAAGTACCGTAAAAATACTCATTGTTTGTTTTGAAATTTGGCTCTAGGGCGTATCGGTACGCTATGTACCGTACCAATACTGCCTGACCATTCATACTTTTAATTTAAAAGCCTGTATTGGTACGCAAAGGACCGTACTAATACTTTGTGACCAAATTAACCTTTTGAGTACCTTCAAACTTATAAAAACATTTAAAACAATTTTAATTTGACTTAGAAATATTTTGACATATTAAAATAAGTCAATTTTCATTAAAAAGTTTTGTCAACTTAAAATGTTGTGAATTATTTCATTTACCTTAAAAATTTATTCAAAATAATTATCATATCAAAACCTTGTTATATCAAAATAAAAAGCTATTGGTTTAAGATAAATCCTTTTTTAAATAGATGTACAAATTAATTTACGATCTTACTAATATAAACATAATTATAAAGTTTCGTAATCAGATTTATGTATAATAAAAAATAGTCATTGTAAACCAGTCAGATTAAAATCGAATCAATATAGATCTGAGCCAAATTAAAATATATTTGAACAGAAACTCATACAAGAGATGACATTTTAGTTCACACACGAAAAGATACGTATGGATAGAATTGAGCGTAAGACATGATGGAATATATAAGTATTTTTTAGTATAACTACTAATATCTAATTCATTAATTGATTAATTTAGATCGATTATTGCATATGTTCATTATGGGACAACCCAATTTGTTCAATTCACAGCTTTAGAATTCAAACGTTAAAAGTCTAACGTCTCATCCCTCCAGACCAGACCAACCGATTGTTGGTGAATATATGTGATATTGTATTTTTAGTTTTAATGCTTGAATTTGAATATATTTATTTATAGTAATTATATTTGTAATTTTTTATTTTTTGAATCTTAAAATTTTCTTTTTGATATAAACAGAAAATATTTAAGTACAGAGAGTGCAAATGGTGGAGAAGATTGTACTGTACACTAAGATGAAGTAACGGTCCTTCGCATTGATTGATGAATGAAACGATGGTTAAATAGTAGCCGTTGATTCAATGTTCTGGGGGGCCAAATAATTAACCAGGTAAGCCCAGCCTGCCATTTCCTTTTCCTCTCTTCTCTCTCCCATATTTATTCCAAGAAGAATGCAAACATGGAAACCATTAGAAAGAAATGGAACAATTTCCGTGTTGACAGAAAAGAAACTCCACACCCCACCACCAAAGACACAATACAAAGCCAACCCCCTTTCTTCTTCCTCTTCTAACATTCCCTCTCTGTCGAAAAAAAAAAAAGAACACCCAAAGATTTTAAAAAAATGCATGCGAAAACGGATTCAGAAGGGACGAGTATCGACGCTTCATGGCCACCGAGGTCACCTCGAAGGCCGGTCTACTATGTTCAGAGCCCTTCGAACCACGACGTTGAGAAGATGTCGTATGGGTCGAGCCCCACGGTTTCACCAACGCACCATTATTAGCATTCCTCCCCCATTCACCATTCCCGGGAGTCGTCCACGTCCAGGTTCTCGGCTTCTCTTAAAAACACAAGGGGTCTTTCCTCCTGGAAGCACGTGCAGCTTGGTCGTGGAGATGACGACGACGACGACGATGATGAAATGGACGGTCGTGATGGGAGTAAGGCTGATAGAGTTAGGCTTTATCTTTGTCTCGTTTTTTTGTTTTTCGTGCTCTTCACAGTGTTCTCTTTGATCCTGTGGGGTGCTGCCAGAAGTTACAAGCATAAAATCCTCGTCAAGGTTAGATTTTTTTTTTTCTGAACAAATAAACTGATTCTTTTTTGAGTTGACTCAGTTTTCAGCCGATTCCTTTTTGGCCAAGGGACAAGGGTGCTTGTAGGCTACTGAATTTCAGCCCCCCTGCTTTTCTTGACCGAGTAAACTCAGTGATTACATGTATTTGCACTTGAAACGTGTAAAGTAACATTTAATCTTTTATTAGCGAAACATGGTTGGCACTCGGTATTCGACACCATGAATTTATAAACCCACACTACATGAGTCAACTCAGTGACTCGGTTAAGGAGTTTTCTCGGGCATTTACAGATATCTAGAGTGCTTAGGAATAAGGAATGGGGAGCTGGTTTAATTTTAATTGCTTTATCACGTAATTTGAGCCTTGTTTTGCTATAATTTTTCAACTATTTTAATCAAAATCATTACTAGTAAACATTCTCTGATATATGTGTATTGATTTTGTGAGCAGAACATAGTGTTTGAGAACTTCCATTATCAAGCAGGAACTGACGAATCTGGGATGCCAACAGATATGATTTCGCTGAATTCAACGGTTCAGATTTCATACAGAAACCCAGCTACATTCTATGCCGTCCATGTCACCTCTACCCCTTGGGAGCTTCACTATTTCCAGCTCAAAATTGCCTCTGGACAGGTAAAAACAAACCCCTTCTAATCCTTGTATTAGTAGTTAAAAATGTCAGCTTTGGTTAAACTATTGAGAAAAAAGGAAGCACTTTTGGGTCAAAACTCAAGAGCTAGCAGCTAGCAGCCTAGAGAAGTGGGAAATTGTGACAGAGGTCCTTGAATGCTAGTATTATCTATGTCTTTATTAAAGTGCCTCAAAAAGACCGCAGACACCGCACCTAACATAATCCCAACGGGTCCCCCACAGAAAAAACCAGATGCTTATTCGTTTGTTTCAAGTTTAGTTATGGATGCGGCCATTTGCTTTGCAAACAAAACCTACGAGAGTGTGTGCCTTTCAGAAAGGACACAAATATCTTCGCTGCTTAGCTGTCTTGCAGACATTGGGACAAAACATAGTTCACGCTTCCATTCCATCCCTAGGATAAAAAGGAATGTTCCATGGTTTCATTAAAAAAGTGGCTGGCTTTTGGTTTTCGGCTGCTCACTTGGGCCTTATATCTGTTTTGTTTCTCAACCCACAGCCTCAATCAAGACTCGTATTACATTGATGTTTTGTTTATGGTTTGTCATTGATGTATGAAACAGATTGATGTTTTGTTTATGGTTTGTCATTGATGTATGAAACAGATGAAGAAGTTCACGCAATCGCGAAAGAGTAAGCATAAGGTGGTGACGATCGTGCAAGGGTCTCAAGCTCCGCTATACGGTGTGATACCGGCTCTTGTGAACTCTATAGAGCACCGGAGCCCCATTGAGTGCCTCTGAACCTGACATTTGTGATGAGGTCAAGGGCCTACATTATGGGCAGACTCGTAAGGACGAAGTTCTACAGGGGAGTCAGATGTTCCGTCACTTTCAGAGGCAACAAGCTCGGGAAGCCCCATAATTTGACAAATTCGTGTTTTTATCAGTGACCGAGCTGAGTTGTTTACATGTTTTGCTTTTCTGAAATCTGAAATACCAAGAATGAATATGCTCCATGATGGTCCTACACTTGCAATGTAAACTTTTGTTGTGGAATAAGACGATTCTTGTAGAATTCGTTCTCCGATTCCTTCGTTATGCAGTTGTTTAATGTAGCACTTGTAGGGAGCTGAGAAGCACAATGAAATGCAAGCACATAACTTCAACTTTTCTGTTCTATTACTATCTTCTTGAATCTTGTGTCAATGGCAAAGATTCATTTTTCCTTTGGACCACCTTTCAGCAGGATGCTCATATAGGCAGTGTCGTATGCTTTCTCGTCTAAAATGCCCATTCTTCCCTTTATGCTCTTGTTGCTTCGATATCGCCGGATTATCCTTCAGCACTTTCTTTCTTCTTGCTTGTCACCATCTTCTCCTACTAAACCCGATTAGAGGTAACATGGCTTAGAATTTTGTGCTCGGGGCTTTGATGCCGGCCGGTGTGTTAGCAACAGTAGTATTGTAAGTTTGTAACTCTTAAGCGAAAAACTTGAAGTACAATGAGAATGGAGGCATTGGGCTTGGGAAGGAAGCACGAATGAAAATAACCTCAACATGACAGTCCAAAATGAGCCCACCAGACCCAGCCCTCGATGTGGGGCTTGAGCCATTGAGAAGGTTGCTAACTTCAACATCAAAATCCCTTTTTAACTTTGAAGGAATAACCCAATGATCGTCCTGCTAATCATTAATGCATAAGTTGCAACCGCTCCTTAATGGATTTTGATTATGCTCACTATATTGTCACGGGCCGTGAACCAAGGTCCGAGTCATTGGCACCACAGGGTGCACACCAAGGTGTCCATGAGGTTCTGAGGCACACTTTGGGCTTGAAGAGACCACCAGACTGGCCCGATCCGTGGGAAGATCCAAGAAGGCTTATCCATCCACACCTATGTGAACATAGGAGATTCTTTCCATAGATAGCTAAGGAATATTCTTGGCATTATGCCTTGTGGTTGGTAGAGTTGTATCTAGGCCGTTGATGTAAATCAGTATGGACCGTCGGATTAGAGGGGACTCAACTATAAATAGAGGTCTCCCCACCTCAGTTGTAATCATCCATTCTTTCATCTATTCTTGAGTAATAGAGAGCGCATTCACTCTAAATTCTCTGAGTTGTTATTCTCTTGTTCTTCGCGTTCTTTTAGAGTTCTTTGTAGCCGATCTCATAGTCTGCTTCCGCTAAGAACGATCTTGCGTTCTTCGGTGCCTTCGGAATTCGATCTTTCAGGTCGAGGATTCAGGCTTACTTAGTCGTTTGTCTTAAGGACTCGACTAAGGCCGCACGTTGGGCTGGTTCAGAAGTCTAGCCCCGTGACAATATGCTTAAACAAGCGAGAGGGGAAAAAATAATATTAAATTTAATTTTTATTTAATATTATAGATAATATTGGGTTGAATTATAAATTTTAAAAATAAATATGAGTCAATTTTATATCTAATAAAAAATTTCTTTTAACTAAACTAAATAAAAAGAAAACCTTAGAAACTCAACTTAAATTCTTTGGTCAAAGGTGTCATGCGACGCGTTCTGATTGATCAAAAAAGTTTCCGCTAATGAATGTTAGACATTTAGTGCAATTAAGATAACCATTTAAACTTAAAGGGAACATAATATTATAAAAATACTTTAAAGAACATCTCGATAAAATAGTATATTTTAGGAGCCAATAAAACCTTTAAACTTTAATATTATATATCATAAAGCTTCGCTACTAGAAATCGACATGATTTGAGCAAGCATATTTTGGCTGGTCATATTCCATCAGGTCATGGGTTCTAGACCCACTAAGAGCGCCCCCTTCCTTTCCCTAGAGTCCCTTCCCATTCCCTTTAAGTAGGATTAGGATTAAAATTAGAATTTTGTCAAAAAAAAAATCGCCACGATTCTAACCATTTTTTGATAGGTTTTTACTATCTCAATTAACAAATACCAACAACCCAATTTAATAAGACTAAATATCTCACTAATGTATAATTTTGTCAAGTGACTTTTTATCTTATCATGAAAAACTTATGAAAAGTTGTTCGACGGACAGTTGAAAAATCTTTTAATAAATTTGATATTGTTTTAGATCAGGATTACATCTTTTGAGAGTCTCTAGAGAATTTACAAAATCAAAAGTGTTTGAAAACACAAATCTACCAAAAGAAAGCTGAAGAGTTACATTTTATATGATTGAACTCAAGTCCTAAGGTATATATGACTTTTTTTATGAGCAACATAGTACTTTTTTGTTGTCATATTTTCGACGAGAGAAGTATAGGAAGTGTTGTTCACTCGACAGTCCATGGAACTTTCAATAGGTTTGGTATAGTTCCAGGTAAAGGTTTGTCTTTCGAACTCTACTGAGAGTTTGATACGTGAATGAGAGGGCTAAACGATGCATCTTGGACAAGAAGTTGAAACTGTTTTTTAAGTATGGAAAAATCAGTTGACTTGAGGCGACTTTTCGGGTGAGAACCATGCATATTTGGATCACAAAGTATGTTTTCAACTTGTGAGTCTGTCTCTTAGCTTTCCAACACACTTTGAAACGCATCAATCCGACATCGGTAGCTTAAGATACGACCATTTTAGTGAAGACTGTGCAGGCTGGAAAATTTCATACGGTATTAATCGCAAATCCATAACTTTGGGTTTATGATGTAATATTTAGACCCAAAACTATGTTATAAAAGTTTTGGTCTAATTTATGAGTTATCCCATTAGGATTTTAAGTTATTTTCTATTTTATTAGACCTTAAATCAACTCACATACTCCTATTCTTGATGTCCAAGTCAACCTTATCCACAAGACAATTCTAAAGCAAGAAGGACTTCAAATCCAACAAGGAGTCACATCCATTCCATTATTATATTAGTTTTTAAATTATTTTATTATTATTTTTAATATTATTCTATTAAGAATAGAATTTATAATTATTTAGGAATTCCTACTAGTTTAGTCATCCTTCCCCTATAAAAGGATGAAAACCTCTTCATTGTAACACATATTAGAGATTTGAGATTTAGTAAAAGCATTATTTGAGTACGTGCTTGTAAGTGTCAAGAAACTTGTGCTTTTGAAGTCATCTTCAACGTTTCAACTAGTTTGTGCGAGAGAGAATCTTTACACTTCGGGTTGCCTAGTCAATTGCGATTAGGAGGGTCAGTTAGAGCCATATCATAGAGGTTGCCTATCTAATTGCGGGTAGAAGGGTTTTGCGGGACAACTATATTCACGTGCCATCTTCATCTTCTTCTTCAAGCCATTGTCGTCATCTTCCATAAACAAAGTTGAATTTTTCAGATTTATTTTATTTATCTTTTACATTATCATTTTTAATCTTTCTAGTTTCATTCTTATTATTCATCTTCTAATCTATCATCTTCCTTTTGTTTCTTTAACTTTTGATTCCTAATTCCAGATTTTTCAAGAAACACCTATTTCTTTGTTCTTGAAATTCAAAGCAACGCCACACGTTTCTTGATCGAGTCTAGCACATAGGATTGCTTCCACATCCATGTCAAGCACTCCTACCAGAGTCACTAGAGGATTCACAAAATGGAAGCGTCTCAGAATCCCTGAAAGCCGATCCCATCAAAGAAATTAGGGAGTTTTCAAATCTGTGAACCTTACAACGGCTTTCGATAAAGTTTAAGAGACAAAAATCCCAACTCGAGACTATATTGAACTCATAGAGGTCCACAATTACCCAATATTCGAGACTTCACAAACTTCCCTCGACAAATTTCTTATAAAATTATCAAGTTAAACAAACTATAATAACGGAGATATACCGAAAACGAATGATAACAACAAAACAAATGAAGATGGTGATCACAAAAAAAGAAAATAAATAACACCAAAATTTACGTGGAAAACCCAAAAAGAAAAAAAAACCACGAGCAGAGGATGAGAACGTTCACTATGATGAACAATAAAAGATTACAATCTCGTTTCGACTTAACACTCTATAGAGTCCTTGATCTACATGTTGTATTTTGTGTTGTGTTTAAAACCTTAATCCTTAGTATCTGTTTACAGCGATAGATTGCTTGTTTACAAAGGAAATTTGCATAAAAACAAATTCTACTCAAATTGAGTTTCCTATATTTAATTAATATAAAATAAACAAGATCTACTAAAAGTTAGATTCTTATTTTAAACCAAATCATAAAAGAATTTGGATCACAACTCTAACAAATCTCCACCTTGAGACATATTCTAGTCGAACAATATCTTCATCTCTTCCACTAAACCCTTCAAGGGCTAGTCTTCAGCAATGACACTTGATCAAGTTCAAGTTTTGCTCAAACTTGGCTGTAGGGAGTGACCCCATCTCTTTTTGCATAACCAACATCCACTCGCTTGAGTCTTCACAACCGCCTCTGAATATGTTGGTGGTTATTGGCTTGCATCTATATCTTCCGACACGTCCAACGCATATGCCATTAGATCAACCTTCGCATACCTCTTTGAACATTTGACATCCCTTCTTGGTCTATCCACAACAATAAAATATTAAGGTTTTATTTGCGGCAGATGAGTCTGGCCCTGCCCTACTGTTCTATTCTGCAAAATATAGTTTAAGAGAATTTGGGATACGATTTTCCTATGACGTTTTTTTGCATGTGATCACTCTAGCGGCAACTCATCAAACCCTTCCAACACAACATCTAAGTCCATATGTGCAAGTACATTTTGAATCTTCACCTGCCATAACAAGAACCTGGTGTTGCGATCCAATAGCGGAATATCATACTTCATTGTTGCCACTACCGCGACTAGGATGAGAAACTTGAAGCTGTGATACTGATTTGTAATAACGGAGATATATCGGCAGCGAACGATAACGACAAAACAAACAGAGATGGCGATCACAACAAAAACAAGAAAAAAATAACATCAAGATTTACGTGAAAAACCAAAATAGGAAAAACCACAGGCAGGTGATGAGAACTTTCACTATGATGAAGAATAAAAGATTACAATCTGGTTGCGGCTTAACGCTCTGTAGAGCCCTTGATCTACATGTTGTATCTTATGTTGTGTTTAAAAGCCTAATCTTTAGTATCTATTTATAGCGATATATTGCTTGTTCATAAAGGAAACTTGCATAAACCAAATTATACTTAAACTAAGTTTCCTACCTTTAATTAATGTAAAGTAAACAAGATCTACTTAAAGTAAGATTCTTTCTTTAAACCAAATCCTAAAAGGATTTAGATCACAACTCTAGCCCAAACAATTCACAAACTTCAAACTTTATTTTTTTTAAATTAGTATCTATATAAGAATAATTATTTGGTATAATATGACGATGAATTATTTTATTTATCTCCGTAAGTGGTCTTAATCCACAATTATGCATTTTATTTATTTATCAGATTTTTTTGACAAATCCTAATTCTAATTCTACCAAGGGGAAAAAAGAGATTCTAGGGAAAGAGACTGCTCTTAATGAGTCTAGAACCCATGACCTAAGGGAATACGAGGGAGCAAAGATGAATTTACTATATGAGTATAAGATTAAAGTCATTTGTGAATTTAAAAATTTTTGGTATAGGTGTCAAACAATAATATCTTATATAATCACAAAAATATATATATATATATAAATTTCAAAAAAATATTTTACCTATCAATAAATTGTATTTCTTTCTTACTAAGTTGCATTTTAATATAATGTCTGTTCATCGTATCTGACCGACTCCGTTTTTGTTAACATTATCCAAAGCAGTTCCAATCCCAGTAATGCTCAGTTTCTCACCCATGATAGAATTCTAGCGGTAGCTACAAAATAGGTACAAATTTGTGGTGGAATTGCACCAAAAATGTAGTATTTCTTGTCAAATCGCTCGCCAAATAGTTTCTTTCCCTTGCATTAAAACCGAGTTGGCCTTGCATTAAATTCGTTCATTTTATAAAGATTGAAGTCGTCACCGGTCATTTTGGTAGACCGAACACCATAAAAACAACCAGAGATTTTAAAATTGAGGTTTGAAAGTCGATTACGTGTGGGGAAGGGCTAGCACTCCAACAAATGTCCAATATCGGTACCTTTAATTTTACGCTGCATTTTAGCATTTTAAAATAATAATTAAAATTTAATTTAAACATTAATTATTAATTGGGTTTATATTCAAAATGAAAATATTCCTTTTATAAGGAAATATATTTTTTCTTTGAATATAATATTGGAAACACCCCTATACGCTCAGGGCATCGCCTTTTATATTCTAAAAATATATCACAGCTTGTCGACTGACTAACACTTGACAAACAATTGATGAATTAACGTAAATATGCAGGGAAATAATGCCAAGAATAGGTCTTTTTGTGTGCAAGTATACACAGTCAACAAGTAATACAACAGTAAGCTGAGTATCGTATCCACAGAGATTGTCCAAGAATTAAATGTCACGATAATTACTTGTGAATGAACTAAATAAGTTAATGATTGAGATTGGGTTTTAATTAAGAAAACGACTAAGGAGAATAAAGTAAAACTTAGGCAAATTGGCAAACAAATGAGTTAAGATGATGGATCGGCGTTGGCAAGGGAAGCTTGGATTTCACACTAGCGAAGACAACATTTAATAATATTCAGCCTTGTTTATTGCTGAGCATATTTTAAGTTAATATTGCCTATGTCGATGGCAATACTCTAAGTTAATCACTTTAAGACCCATTTATGTCTGTAGTGTTGTTTTCAAACAATTAGCTTGGTTAAGATTTGATCTTTACTCCTAAGAGGTAGATTCACTTTCAAAGTAAGCTCATCTACTTGAACATCTTCTGTCGAAGTTTTTCTCCTCAGTATTTGGCAATTAATCATTGTCTCCTAAGTCTATTAAGATATTAAGGAATAATGAGCATTCAATGCAAACTGTTGTATGGCATAAAATATGATAAAAATAAGTGCTAGAAAAATAGACAAAAATGCCAAGGCGTTCAATTATTAAAAACCTAAAATGAAAGCGTTCCTCGCAAACATCCCAGTCAACTTAAGAAAATTAGTTCATGGCTGGGGAAACCATCAAAAAAATATCGTTTGTAAACATCACCATCATTATAATAGAATTAAAGATTGAGAGAAATGGACAAAGAATGGGATATGTCGATGCAACTCTTTAATGGATCCAGAGCTCTCGGTCACAGCCTGGTCGAACCGCAGTTTTCCCTTTGCACTATTTCTTCACCATGACGCAACCTCCTTTGGCTCAACGATGAGCTTTATTTATATAGGATCTCGTGGAACCCTAGATTGAGTTTTGATTTTGAAAGTTTATTATGCACCATGATAGGTGTGTTAGCTTCTTATCCTCTTTTTGAATTTTAGGGCTGCCTGGTCTTGACTAACAGCTAATTGACTGGGCATCAGTTCATCATTCGATTGCCAACCGAGCTTGACAATGCTCGTCCTTCTTTTGCCAACCGCAACTCAATATTTCTCTTCTGCTCCCCTGGCTTTCTGCTGCTGCTCCTGTCCTGCCACAAAAACAAGAAAATACCCCTTCACTCTGGAAATGAAAATCTGCACACTCCTTAACTCCTAGATGCAAATGCATGATTTTACTAACTAAATGCACAAATATGCACTCAAAGTCAAGCAATAGCATGACAATATATACATGAAAATAGTACTTTTGAGGAGTCAACACTCTCCCAAACCTAGCTCATTGCTTGTCCTTAATAATGCAATTTAAAACTATAAAAGCAACAAATAAAACTAGAGTACCTCTGTAAAATTGTCATGATTAACAACATATGTTAGCAAACAGAATCTGGCCCTAATTCTGTCCTCAGATATCCAAGAGCAGTAATGCCAACAAATCAACAAATTCTAGTGCAACAATATAACTATAATCTAAGGTCATGAAGTGTGCATGAAGTGCGGGTGGTTTACATCAAGTATCCTTCAACTCGCTTAGCAAAACTTTACTATCCCAACTCAAAACATTTTTTTGTTATTTACCAAGGGTCTTTTTTCCTAGCATTAAATTTTGGGGTCGCGTCACAATGTTGTTTGGTGTGAGTAGTAAGAGAGCAAACCAAAAACCCCCACATTAATCCAGACTACATCACTAACTTACCCCTTACACTCATACCCTAAAGTTTTGTTGGCTTGAGAACTAAGAGGGAGCAAACCACGAAGCCCCAAGTTACTTATTGTCTCTAAGGCAGAAAAATGTTATAATTTTTTTCATGCCATTGGCAAAATATTGTTGTCTTATTATTATTATTTTCTTTTTTACCATGGCATTATTTTTTTTCTATTCTGAGTTCAGTTTCAAGAATCTTAAGTTTGTCTTGGGAACTAGATGCACACTACGTGTTTAAGTGAGACTGAAATTCCCTAAACTAGAGATCAATTGCCAAGCAACTTGGCATTACTAATATGTTGGCTCATGCTACTAGAGATTCTAATCTCTTCATCGGACAAGGCATACTAGTGCGAATTCTAACTATACTAGCAATTACATTGGCAAAATTATCAGTCTAAAATTAAGTCGAGGCAAATTTTTTAATGGTTTGGTATGCATGTGTTAACCTAATCTACATGGAAACAAAATGCAAATAGAAATATGCATGAATGTCATGGCAATAAATGTAAGGCAATACACACCCCAAACCAAAGGTGTACATTGTCCTCAATGCAGGAAAACACATATATACAAATGAAATGCATGATGATAAAAATGATGAAAATGAAATTAATGAGTTAAGAGGAAGATGACTCCCCTTCGGAATGTTTAATGCGGGAGACACGAGTCTTTATCTTGATAAAGCTTTCTCGATTTGGTGTGTTAAGTGTTGAAAAATACTATTTTTCTGACCCATTGGGCTTGAATTATTGGTAGACTTGAGCCCATTTCTAGTTGCATTGTTAGTCATTCTTGCATCTTTCATAGTTTCTTGGCCCAATAGGTTTGGCCATGCATTTTATTATTTTTTGTAGAAAAAGTGTTGCTCTTTTGTTTTTTTTGTGGTACAAGACAATTTGTTGAGTCGAATACTGAAGACTGTCATGGCAAGAAAAGGATCAAATCGGTTAGGATTCCCAACCGCCCAATTTGAATTCAAATGCAAAGGATATTATCCCCATTTAATATTTAATTCAGCAAGATTATCTTCCATATTTGAAATTCAAATAGAAGCCTATTCTCCATAAAAGTCTCACGCAACAAACCCTACTCCTCCTCTATTTAAAGAAATCGAAGCCATAAAGTAAGGGGAGTCAAATTGAGAAGAGGATGGATCGTGAGAGAGAGATCGACTTAGGGGAAAGCTAATCATGGGAGTGATTAGATTGAGGAGTTCATCTCCTCTTTTCTTTCTCATCTTGTTATCGCACATCACCCACCATGTTTGGGGAATTTTCTTTGTATTTTCTTTTCACCCAACCATGAACTAAATTTAGATGGTTTGGGTTATTAGGTTTTGAGAGGTTTCGTATGGATGATTTTATTTTGGTTTAAGTTTAATGCACAATGTTGATTCAATTCTTATTCTTGCAAATTGAGTAGTTTAGAGATAAACAATTGAGGGGAGAATCATTCATTGAAACTCAAATCCCCAATCGGTGATAGCAATGGGAGAGCGAGATCAATGGAGATTCGTAAGAAGGATTTACTCTAATCAAGTGACAGCCATTGGAGGTTCTTCAACCGAGTTGATTTCCAAACATTACGAGAGTTGATGGAGATCAACAGACTGAATTGAATCCAGGTTTCCTAATATTGCGAAAGCTGAAGGGAATCAATTCCCTCTTGAACCAAGTTTTCAGGAAGTGACAAAGTGAAGGAAGCTTGAAGAATGAGTGAATTTCAAGAGGCTAACAAGAGTTCAAGGAAAGACGGTGTCTACTCTTGGTAAAGTAACGTGTGACAAACATATCACCAAGGTTTGCACAAGCATCAGCCCTTCAAGTTAGAATTAACGTGAAGGTATCGAAGAACACACTGCTGAGCATTGGAGACACAATTGACTTGCTACAACATTGCACTTGCTGCAACAATTAACTTGATAGGGTAACAACTTGCCGAGAAGAGTCATACTCTGACTCAACCACTTGCTATTGCATTTCACTGGTGACGAAGAGTCCTACTTCCAACAAACTACTTACTTGGGCAATTACTTGCCACGACAATCTACTTGCCTCAGTATCTCACTTGCCTTCGGCATTCAACTTGCCAAAACAACTCATTCGGCATACTCTCAATCCTAATAAGCCAACCTACTCTCTCATTGATTACCTTATTCGTCTATAGTCTTTCTTTATTTTATTTTAGATACTTCTCTACCACTATCCATCACCATAAATACTTTCTTATTTCAGTGCAAGGAGTTAAGAACCGACGTCCTTCAAGACCAGTCCCTATGGGGACGATCCTCTATATTTATCACTTTATTACTTACGACGTGTTCACTTGCACCATTTGCGTAGCACTCAAAACACACAACAAGTTTTTGGCGCCGTTGCCGGGGATTGGCAATAGCAACTTTATCTCTAATTTCTTGCGTTTCTTTCATTTTATTTTGTTATTTGTTTCAAGTTTCTAACAATTTTTGGTTTTGCATCTGTGTATGACCAGGGCGAGACCAACAGCACAAGACTGGCCACTTAAACCTGAGATTGTACGTGTATTTCGTAAACAAAAGAGAACTACAAGTAGCTATGGCAGACCCACCTATTGATTCAGTCGACAATTTAAATGCCATTGGCAATTAGAATGCCGCGACAAGAGATAATACAACCGTAGCAGATCAACCAGTCCAAGTACGGAATAGACCCATCCGAGATCACTTACTACCAAACCTTGGTGATCTTAATTCAGGAATTGTTACTCCTGAGATTCAAGCTTTACACTTCGAATTGAAGCAAATAATGTTTAATATGCTCAATTCGATCGGACAATTTGGCAGCTCAGCAACTGGAGATGCCAGGCAATACCTAAGATCTTTCTTAGAGTTTGCGTTTCCTTCAAACAGTAAGGACTCCATGAGGATGTCCTTAGACTTAAACTATTTCCCTATTCACTAAGGGATAAGGCAAGAACATGGCTGAACAACATACCATTAGGAACTCAGAATCTTGGACAGATCTGCTGAAGTTTGCTTGTCAGGTATAATTCTACTAGCATGACTGATAAATTGCATAATGATATCATTTTTCCATCAAGCAGATGGCGAATCCATGTACGAAGCATGGGATCGTTACAAAGATCTTCTTTGCAAATGTCTCATGAACGAATTTAGATAATAGATACAAGTAGTACTATTCTACAATAGAGTTAACGCACCAACTAGGATGATGCTAGATGCCTCAGCAAATGACACACTTCTAGATAAGTCACCGGAGAAAGCATTTTAGATTCTTGATTGACTTGCCAACAATGATTACCAGTTTCCAAATACTAGGAGGGGACAGGCAAGGCGACATGCCACATTAATTGAGCTTGATTCAACTGATGCCATTTCAGCATAATTGGCCGCATTAACCAACATGGTTCAGAATTTGCAGAAACCCAATAGCACGCAAGTAGTAAAGGTAGTAAATTTATTTTGTGATTCTTGTAATGATAACCATGATTTTTCTGAGTGTCCACAGAACCCAGAGTCTATTTATTATGTTGGCAGCTACAATCAGAACAACAATCCATTTCCAACACATACAACCCAGGATGGAAGAATCATCCTACTTTTTCATGAAATAATCATAATAGCTACAACAATACATCTTGACATAACATCAAAGTATCAGGATTTCGACAAAACATGCCACGACAACAAAATTAATTACCACAACAACAATCAATAGCTAGTTCTTTGGAAACTACTTCAAATACTTTTATGCTTAAAACTGAATCTTATGTGGCTGAAACTAGTAATTTTATAAAAAAGACTGACTCTTTTATGAACATGATAGAAATTTAGATGTAGAGTCGGGATGTAGCAATCAATTATTTGGAAACATAGGTTGGACAGTTCGCCAATGCCCTAAGCACGAGGCCACAAGGAAGCTTGCCTAGCAATATTGAGGTTGTACGAGGTTCAGGCCATGAGCAGTGTAAAGTAATCACTACCCAAGGCAGAGCAAAAACAGGCAATGAACCTACCCAACTTGAGAAGGATGAGCCATTGATCAATGACAGAAATTTAAAGGATGCAATGGCAAATCCATCTACCACGACAACTATACCACATGCGATTGCCCCGGCAAATTCACATGCTACAACAAGTTCACCCAACCCTACCAATCTAGACGAGATGAGTAAAGGCAAAGAGATCATACCACCACCACCACCATTTCTACAGAGACTAAAGAAGCAGAAGAATTAGTACCATTTCAAAAAATTCCTTGATATTCTTAAACAAGTCCACATCAACTTACCATTAGTTAAGGCAATCGAGCATATGCCTAATTACGTCAAGTTTCTTAAGAAAACAGTATCTAAGCGTAAAAGGCTGAGTGAGTTCGAGATAATTTCCTTGACAGAAATATGTATGGTGATGTTACACAACCAATTACATCCTAAGCTTAAAGATCCAGGCAGTTTCAAAATACCATGTTCCATTGGCGAGCATTACATTGGAAAAGCTCTATGTGACCTTGATGCAAGCACAAATCTTATGCCCAAATCTATTTTCCAATGATTAGGCATAGGCAAAGCGAGGCCCACCACAGTCATGCTGTAGCTTGCCGACAGATCATATGTGCATCCCGAGGGAAAAAATTGAAGACCTTTTGCTAAGAGTTGATAAGCTTATTTTTCCCGCTGGTTTTATTGTTTTGGATTGTGAAGTAGATGATTTTGAACCCATTATCCTTGGGAGACCGTTCTTAGTAACGGGAAGGACTTTGATTGATTTTGAGAGAGAAAAACTCACCATGAGGGTGAATGAGCAACAAGTTACCCTCAGCGTGTTCAAAACGCTCAAGCACATTGACGATCTAGAAGAATGCCAAGCCATTAAAGCCACAACAATGTTCAACTTTGATGTAGAGGACTATTGCCTCGACAGATCTCTTTTCGACCTTGAGATAGAAGAAGTTGAAGAGTCAGAGCTAGATACTACGAAGAAACATGAGGTAAATTGGGTTGTGAATCAACCAGGTAAGATTTTTGAATCCCTTGATTTTTCAAATATAGAGTTTAAACCTGAAAAACCTTTCATTGAGCAACCCCCTATTTTAGAATTAAAACCATTTCCAAAGCAATTAAAGTATGTGTATTTGGGAGGGAGCAATACCTTACCAATAATAATTTCTTCTAAGTTACGGCCTGAGCAGGAGCAGAGATTGATCAATACATTGGTGCTGTACAAAAAGACAATAGGTTAGACTATAGCAGATCTGAAAGGGATCAGCCTAACAGTATGCACACACAAGATCTTGTTAGAGGAAGGCCACAATAACTCCGTTGAGGCTCAAATGAGACTTAATCCATATATGAAGCAAGTCGTGATAAAGGAGATCCTAAAGTGGTTTAACGTCGATATCATATACCCTATCTTTGACAGCTCATGGTATGTTCGGTATAATGTGTACCAATAAAGAGAGGTATGACTGTGGTAAGTAATAAAAATAATAAACTCATTCCAACTCAAACTGTCACAGGTTGGAGAGTTTGCATGGATTATAGTAAGTTAAATAAGGCGACTAGGAAAGATCATTTTCTTTTGCCTTTATTGATCAAATGCTTGTCCGTCTTACAAAAAAATATTTTTATTGTTTTCTTGATGGATATTCAAGTTATAACCAGATTGCCATAACGCTAGAAGACTAGGAAAAGACCACCTTCATGTGCCCATTCAGTATATATGCATTTAAGAGGATGCCATTTGGACTGTGCAATGCACCAGCAACATACCAGAGGTGTATAATGACAATTTTCTCTGACATGGTGGAGGATTTCCTTGAAACCTTCATAGGCAACTTCTCAATTTTTAGAGATAGCTTTGATAATTGTCTCGGCAATTTGGACAAAGTGTTAATACGATGTAAAGAATCCAACATAGTGTTAAATTGGGAGAAGTGCCATTTTATGGTGGATGAAGGCATCATGTTGGGCCACAAGATCTCATCTCTACCGACTTCAGTCAAAGAAATACAAAGTTTTCTCGAACATGCAAGTTTTTATAGAAGGTTTATTCATAATTTTTCTAAGATTTCTAAACCTTTGTGTAATTTACTTGAACATGACAAGACCTTTAAATTTTATGATTCGTTCCCCACGACATTTGAGGATTTGAAAAAGAAGCTTGCCATGGCACATATTATTGTTCCCCCTGATTGCATTTTACATTTCGAGCTCATGTGCGATGCAAGCGATTTTGCGGTAGGAGCGGTTTTAGCCCAACGAAAAGGTAAGATTTTCCATGTGATATACTATGCTAGCAAAACACTCAATGGTGCTCAATTGAATTACACCACGATAAAAAAGAGTTGCTAGCGGTACTGTTCGCATTTGACAAGTTTTGTCCTTATTTGATTGGTACTAAGGTAATTGTTCATGTTGACCATTCAACAATTAAATATCTAGTTGCCAAGAAAGATGCAAAACCTCGTTTGATTCCTTGGATTTTACTTTTACAAGAGTTTGATATGGAAATTAAGGACAAGAAAATAGCAGAAAACTAGGTTGCCGACCACTTATCCAGACTTAAAGGGAGAAACAAAGATGATGACCACTTGGAGATCCATGAGGTGTTCCCAGATGAACAATTGTTAGTTGCTACGACAACTCCATGGTATGTTGATATTGTGAATTTTCTAGTTAGTGGTATTTTACCTCATGGCATTTCTTATAAGGGGAATAAGCGATTCCTATATAATGCTAAGTATTATTGTTGGGATGAGCCTCTTTTGTTTAAACAATGTGCAGATCAGGTCATAAGGAGATGAATTCCTGAGAAGGAGCAGCAAAATGTGCTTCAGCAATGTCATTCGTCATCATATGGAGGCTATTTTGGAGGAGCTCGCATAGCAACGAAGGTCTTATAGTCAAGCTTTTATTGGCCTACTCTTTATAAAGATACTCATAAGTTCTATAAAATGTGTGATCGATGTCAGAGAATGGGGAACATTTTGAGACGGTAGGAGATGCCATTGCAGAATATTCTTGAGGTGGAACTATTTGATGTATAGGGTATTTACTATATGGGACCTTTCCCATCATCATTCAAAAACCTTTACATTCTACTTGCTGTGGACTACGTGTCTAAGTGGGTTGAAGTAGTTGCAACTCCCAGAAATAACTCAAAAACTGTCCAAAGATTTCTACAGAAGAACATATTTCACGGTTTGGAATGCTGAGGGCAATTATCTGTGATGAGGGTAAGTATTTTGACAACAAAATCATTGCCAAGATGTTGCTACGCTTTGGAGTTACTCACAAAGTTGCCACGACATATCACCCGCAGACTAATGGGCAAGTCAAGATCTTCAACCATGAATTGAAGACTATCTTGGAGAAAGCTGTAAATCCTTCACGCAAGAATTGGTCTGCTAGGATCGATGATGCACTTTGGGCTTACCGAACCACATACAAGACACCCCTAGGCATGTCTCCCTATAGACTTATCTACGGCAAGTCTTGTCACCTTCCTGTAGAGATCGAGCTCAAAGCTTATTGGGCTATCTCAACAATGAACATGGATTGAGAGAAAGTTAGATAGAAGCGTTTGTTGGACCTGAATGAGATTGAAGAATTCTGAGCATCCGCCTATGACAATGCCAGTTGTACAAGGAGAAAACAAAAAGATGGCATGATAGAAAAATTTTGCCACAACAATTCTTCTCAGGGAAATTGGTGCTTCTTTATAACTCACGCGTTAGACTCTTTCTAGGTAAACTTAAATCACGATGGACTAGATAATTCGAGGTGGTTAAACCTTACTCCCAAGGTGCTGTTGTGATTCGATTGATCAAGAATGGATCCGAGTTCAAGGTCAATGGGCAGAGATTAAAGCATTACTTTGGAATCTATGTCGAGTGAGACAAGTATGCAGTATTCTTGGGAGATACATGAAAATGCTCTTGCTAGGAATTTTTAATTTTATTTTTCGGTTATTTTATTTTTAGACTTATTATTTTTGATTTTTTTTTATTTTAATTTGTTTTAGATTTTCTTTTCTATATTTTTATTTATTTTATTTTATTTATTTGAATTTTCGGTTAGTTAGGATTTTTGGTTATTTATCTTTAGTTTAAATTTTCAATTTGTTTTAATTTTGTTTCGGTTCGTTATTTTAGGTTGTTTTTGAATTTAGTTATTTATCTTTCTTTTATGTTTTATCTTTCTTTTATTTTTGAATTTTAAATTTGAGTTGTTCTTTTATCCTATTCATTTATTTTCTTTTTATTTATTTTAATCCTTTTCTTTTAGGCAAGAGTTCAAATTGGAGAAAGTTTGAAGAATTTGTTGGAAATTCATCCCAAACGAGATCAAGGGCTGGTGATTATTAGGTTTAAATACCTAATTATTTTCAAACCCTAGCAATATGTCACTTATTTTTCCCTTAACTCTAGCCGCACCACTCTCTTCCCCTTTGCATCATTGTTTTCCTTTTCACCCTTTGGTGAGACATCACTCAACCTTTCACCTTTCCATCAACTTTATTCACTTCACCATTATAACACCAACCCTCTATTTTTCCTATTCATTTAATCTCTCATTTTCACTTTATCTTCTTTACTTTTCCTTTTCTCCATTTTTAAAGTCTTGAAGTTTTTCTTCTTTTTTTTTTCCTTGAACCGAAATCATGCCTACAAGGCTCAAAACCATGGAAGAAATTTGTCCCTCACGCACGCCACAACCATCACCGTAAGTTCACCACTTCGATAGTGTAGAAGCAGTTCAAAGAGAAGTTCGCAACAAGAAGGGTTTGGGAGAAGCAAGGCTTTGCCTATGAAATGCCTCACCCGAGTTTTGGTCTTGAGGAGTCCATCTATGCCATGATCAAGAGTCACAAATGGCCAATATTCTGTGAACAACCGACCGGAGTAAATGTCTCATGGGTAAGAGAATTTTATTCTCATATTTCTAGTCATGATAACCCGATTGTATTTGTACGTGGTAGGGCCATTCTTCTCGACGCCACCACCATGAACGCCTATTATGTTTTGTTATTTGAAGAAGACGAACATGCTAAGTTCGTGGAGAACGTGACTCGTAAGAAGATGGACCAAGTTTTGAAGAATCTTACCATTGAAGGAACAAAATGGAACAATAGAGAGCTTAAAGGAACCGTAAACTGCATCAAGCTAAAATCGGAAGCTAAGTTGTGGATTAACTTTATTAAGACTTGCTTAATGCCTACCACACACAACACTATTGTTTCGTTGTCTCGATTGTTATTATTGCACTCTATTATTCATAAGCGTGTTATTAATGTTGGGCAAATAATTATGAATGAGATTTATGCATGCAATAAAAAGGATGTAGGAGAGTTATATTAATATGTATTTTATGTGAGAAAAAAGGTACCAATCGAGCCAACTGATGAACGGCTACCAAAGAATAGTGGGTGGACAAAGGCACAATACATGCGAGTGATGCAAGAAGGAATGCCATGACCAACTGCACCAAAACCAACTACCTTAGTTGCCCCAACAGGTGCACATGCCACGGCAAAAGACGCTGCACCAAATGAATTTGCCCCGGTAAGTTCCCAAGGGGCAGTCGACCTAATACGCCCTATGTTGGAAAAGTTGAAACATGTGAAGGAGTTAAAAATGAAGCTCATGCAGTATATCAAGGATTAGGATGTTGCATTAACACAAATCATTTTGGAGAAATACCCTGATTGCCTCGTACCATTCCCTGTATTCCCTACAGAGCTACTTGCCACGACAAGTGAAGCTGGCAAGATTGGCCCAGTTGACAAGGAACCTGCCACGGAAACTGCTGCCAAAGATAAAGGTAAGAAATCCATAACTGAACCTATGCAAACTAAATTGTCTATTTATCTTGCAGATTCTGAAGACACCACGCCCTCACCGTTGATGTCCCCACCATCGGATGCACAACCACTGAAACCAACGAAGCGCAAAGCTTTGCCACTTAAGAAAGCCAATACAATGGGTGAACCAGAAGACGAGGTAGAGGAAACTAAAGCTCCAACTCTTTTTCCACAAGCAAGACATCAACCATCACTCACTGGAAAGTGTGTAAAATGCACGGCCACCAGAAAACTTCGATTCAAAGGTGACGACCTTTCAAATTAGCATTTGCATTTCTAATTTTATTTTTCTTCAATTTGCATGCATTGAGGATAACGCTTCCCTCGAGTTTGGGGGGGAATTGTCTTTGTTTGTTTCATAGTTAGTTGCATTTGCATTCATTTGTTTGTCTTCTCATGTTTGTCACGTTAGCATGCATTTTCCATGATAGTTTGTGTCATTTGCCATGACAGTTTGCCTGACTGAACTTGTTAGTAACCTGCTGTGATATCTAATGATGATTTATTTTCCATGACATTAGGTTAAGAGAACTTTTAGCTCTAGGCTTAGCATGGAAATTTGCTTAGAATTTTGTTATGATGTTGTTTTAATAAACATTTTTTGTGACCTATTAATATAGGAGAACCTAGTGAACCTTAGGTAAGTAAGTATTAGAAAATGCTAGAGGTGCCTAACTGGCTCTAGCCCAAAAAATGAACGATGAATAAACCTTAGCTAGAGGTGCCCAACACTGGCTCTAGTCTTAGGGATCTTGAAAATGCTAGAGGTGCCTATCTAACTCTAGTACAAAAGAAAAGAAGAATCGCTAGAGGTGCCCGAACTGGCACTAGTTAGATCACTTGCCTCGGTAAGTTAACAAAACTAATGTTTTACTTGGACTCCTTTGATTAGCTTGTACATGACTACGTACACACTTCACTTGCATCATACTAAATTTTGAGTAATTTTTTGTATTTTTCCTAAAGTCACAAAGGTAATTAATAATAGTTGCCACAGTTCTAAGGATTGAAGTCAGGTATGCAACTTGTTCATGTTTGGTAAATGCCTTAGCAGGTGCTTGCTAGTTTTGCATTGCTTGATGACAAGCAATAGTTCGAGTTTGGGGGTGTGTTAAGTGTTGAAAAGTATTATTTTTCTGACCCTTTTGGCTTGAATTATTGGTAGACTTGAGCCCATTTCTAGTTTCATTGTTAGTTATTCATGCATTTTTCATAGTTTCTTGGCCCAATGGGCTTGACCATGCATTTTATTATTTTTTATAGAAAACGTGCTGCTCTTTTGCCCTTTTGCGGTGCATGATGATTTGCCGAGCTGATTTCCGAAGACTGCTGTGGCAAGAAAGGGATCAAATCGGTTAGGATTCTCAACCGCACAATTTAAGTTCAAATGCAAAGCATATTATCCCCATTTAATATTTGATTCAGAAAGATTATCTCTCACATTTGAAATTCAAATAGAAGCCTATTCTCCATAAAAGTCTCACGCAACAAACCCTACTCCTCATCTATTTAAAGAAATCGAAGCCATGAAGTAAGGGGAGTCGAATTGAGGAGAGAACGGATCGTGAGAGAGAGATCGACTTGGGGCAAAGCTGATCGTGGGAGTGAGTGGATTGAGGAGTTCATCTATTCTTTTCTTTCTCATCTTGTAATCGCATATCACCCACCATGTTTGGGGAATTTTCCTTTGTATTTTCTTTTCAGCCAACCATGAACTAAATTTAGATGGTTTGTGTTATTAGTTTTTGAGAGGTTTTGTATGGGTGATTTTATTTTGGTTTAAGTTTAATGCACAATGTTGATTCAATTCTTATTCTTGCAAATCAAGTAGTTTAGAGATAAACACTTAAGGGGAGAATCATTCATTTGAAACTCAAATCCCTAACCGGTGACAACAAAGGGAGAGAGAGATCAATAGAGATTCGCAAGAAGGATTTACTCTAATAAAGTGATAGCTATTGGAGGTTCCTCAACCGAGTTGATTTCCAAACATTACGAGAGTTGATAGCGATCAACAGACTGAATTGAATCCTAGTTTCCTAATATTGCAAGAGCTGAAGGGAATCAATTCCCTCTTGAACCAAGTTTTTGAAAAGTGACAAAGTGAAGAAAGCTTGGAGAAGGAGTGGATTTCAAGAGGGTAAAAAGAGTTCAAGGAAAGACGGTTTCCACTCTTGGTAAAGTAACGTGTGATAGACGTATCACCAAGGTTTGCACATGCGTCAGCCCTTCAAGTTAGAATTAATGTGAAGGCATTGAAGATCACTCTGCTGAGCATTGGAGACACAATTGACTTGCCACGACATTGCACTTGCCGCAACAATTAACTTGCCAGGGCTACAACTTGCCGAGAAGAGTCATACTCCAACTCAACCACTTGCTATTGCATTTCACTGGCACGGAGAGTCCTACTTCCAGCAAACTACTTGCTTGGGAAATTACTTGCCATGACAATCTACTTGCCTCAACATCTCACTTGCCTCCGGCATTCAACTAGCCAAAGCAACTCATCCGTCATACTCTCAATCCTAAAAAGTCAACCTACTCTCTCATTGATTATCTTTTTCGTTTACAATCTTTCTTTATTTTATTTTAGATACTTCTTTACCACCATTGTAACCCCCTCGATCCAGCCTAGCCGCCAGACTGAACCGAGCGAGTCACATTAGGTTTATCGAAGTAAACCGTGAGAAGAAACCCAAACAAGACCATTTTCTTTTATCTTATCTAGATGTTTAATTAATATCCTACATGTTGGTACTGACGTCAAATGAAAAACCAACTCAATCGGGCATCATTTGACATCCAATTGGTCTCAAATGCAATTTAGGGACCAAATTGCAATTCCAGAAAATTACAGGACTAAAGCTTATTTTTATTTTACCCGACCTTAATTAATCAGGATTCAATCATACATATCAAATTACAGCTCAATCCGATCACTCAAACACATTTGATTGTATAAACAAAACTCAGGGACTAAAATGTAAGAAAACCGAACCTCATTTCCAAGACAATAACAGAATTACTTGCCACCCATACCGGTACGGTTTAACCCGTTTCAGTATGGTTTGAAACTCCTCGTTTCGATACATAGCTCCCCGTACCAGTACACCCAATGGAAATAACGAACTTTTGAAATTGCTTTGTGGACCGTATCGATACGGATAATGGTGTTTCGGTACACGGGACTTGGTTTAAAAAGCAGACTCCAGTGGCTGAAACCTGTACCGAAACACCCCTTCCCATACCGGTACGCTAGGCCAAAATAGCCTGGGCATATCAAAATGACTAGCACCCGTATCGAAACTCTGTGCCTGGAAATGCCCAACCGTATCGAAACGCCAAGTGGTGTACCGGTACGCCTGTGCATTTTTGGTACGTTTAGGATTATTAACCATGCTCTTTAACCACACAAATCACTCTATCAAGGCCCTAATACATATCCAACATATTTCAATGACCATGGCACAGTTATACATGGCATAACATCAACTTTTCATGGCATCATTCATTAAATGTGATCTATAGGCATGAATCCTAATTATTCAACCAAGCAACATTCCAAAAAGGTAATTCATCACCAAAAATCAAACTTTAGAGGCCATTTACAACCCAAGAGAAACCAAATAAACATGCTCAAACAGGGAGTTCAACAAAACACCTCCCAAAACCAAAACAAGCACCTCATTGCCTTTATTCTTATAGTCTAATCCAAAACATACTTTGTTAGCAAAGTCTTGCTAGGATCCCCTTGCGTCTTGCTGCCTTCCAGAATTTTAATTCTCTGCATTGATGGACAAGAAGAGCGTAAGCACACTAGGCTTAGTGAGGAGTGCTCAAATACAAAACACCATCAATGCATTTAAAATCATTGTCCAATAGCACATTGAAAATTCTTTTTTTAAACATACTTTCCATCATATAAAACATCATCATGCCTTAAAAAACATGCACTTAACACTTTCAAAACCAGCATATCAAACCATATGCTACATGTATCATTAACCAACAGCAAATCCCATTGCTAACCTCAATTTAAGCCTTCACATGCATAACAACCATATGCAAAGCTTAAAGAGTAAACATATATAAATCACATTATACAACATAAACCTTTCAATGATACATTAACAATTATATTGGCTTACAAGTGATCATTAAACAAGTCCAATACCAAAAGAGTTCACCGGATACACGAATTCAACAAGTGTTCAACCAACACTTCAAGCCATCTCAACCGGGATAGCGATACAATAACAACCGCGGTACATTACCAACCCTTTGGGACACCAACCCCTTTCATCGGTTAGACGCTTAATCCACTAACGAGAGTCTTCAGTACTATTTAGCCCCTCTACCGTTAGGGTACTCGGATGAAGTTTTCGGTACACAGATCTAAACCCCTCAACATCAAAGGCGACTTATTATAGTGCACTCAATGCTATGGCCGACCAACTATATCCGATAACAATTTTAAAGTCACATCACTTGCCAATATAATTAACCATTTACCATCTACCTCACTATTTTAAACAACATTAACCAAACCGTTATCCAAAGCAACAACCATGCTTTAAAACACAAGTATAAACCACGTACTTACAAGGATCACTTACCATGTGCATCCTTCAGCATTTCATGCTTAAAAACAGTATTTCAAATACTTTAAAACATGCTTAAATAGTAGGTAACATGAAAATTAAAACAAGTGCATAAAACCATTTCAATCTAGCACGACCGAGAGAGAAAATCCATTTTTACTTACTTTTGAGTTTAAACCAGCGTATCAAGCTAAGTTTAAACTCCCATAAACCACCTTTAAAACATTCCAATACTGAAATCCACGGTCTCACTCACCGATACGCGAAGCCTCGATTCACCGACGCGAAATTAAGTGTCTGAAGCCTCCAACACTTCACCAATTACTTCTGGATCAATTTCCCCTACTTTGACCACAACATAACAAGAGGATTAATGCATCTCAATGCATTCAAGACACTGTAACAACAAATCCTCACGGATTTCCACAATCCTCTCAAGATTACCCATCCACAACAACCGAAATCATCATCAAAACCTTCTCACACACAACCCAGCCATAATCTAACAATCTAACACCAGTTTTTATCAACAATCAACACCTAAAAACAAAATCAAACAACCTAACACCCCTGCACTCAGCCATCACAACACCCCAAAAACACAAATCTAGCAACCTAAACAATTAGAGATCCAAGAGTTTCGGGATTCTATTGATAAAATTGACTTATCAACATCATTATACATCCAAAATATATTCAAGAGCAATCCAAAACATTGAAAATCAGATTCAATATGAATCTTTCATCATTTCATCAATTTAACCCAATTAAATCCATCTTTAAACACAAAATCAGATTATAAACTATAAATCAAGGATCAAATACTTGGGAATATCAATAAAGAACCATTTAGCAGAGGAGATCACGGACCTTACCCCTTTATGTGATTTCTTCCTCAATTGGCTTGTTTAAAGCTAAGAAAACAAGAGATTTCCATGAGATTTTGTAAAACAAAGTTGATTAACCAAGTACTCATAAAAAATCCGAGTAAAAGAAATTCTCACCTCTGGTTTTTGATAAAATCTTGAGTGTTTGGCAGAAAAGAAGTTGAGAGAAAAGTATTAGGAAAAGTTATATGTATTTCTTGAAAAGTCAATAACTAACTCTTTAATCTTTAAACTTTCTTAATTATCCTTTTAAAACACATGTTTAAAATGAACTAATTGAAGGGAGAAACCACCAGCAAACACTTGGTAATTTAGCTCTTTAAGGATTCTAAGAATTTGACCCTTTTCATTTTAGTCACTTAAAAATAGTTTTCAAAAATTTCATTTTGGTCACTAACCAAAATGTCACATTTCCAAATTCCATTTCCCAAAATTGATTTCACCAAAAATCATTATATATTAAAAGATGATTTTTAACTATTTTTCCATATTTTTATCTTACCGAAAAATATACTGTCCCGAATCTGACTCGAATCCCTAACCCGATCCACCAGACCGTCTAATAACCCCCAAAACTGCTAGGCCCAAAAACTGGGGCGTTACAACTCTCCCCCACTTAAGAAATTTTGTCCTCGAAATTTACCTGGAGGAAACAAGTGCAGAAACTGTTTGAACATATCCGACTTGCGTTCCCACGTGGCCTCCTTAACACCGCGATGCCTCCACATCACCTTAACCAGCTCGACCGTCTTGCCACGCAACACTTCACTCCTGGTGTCAAGAATCTCTACCGGTTCTTCATCATAAGATAAGTCCGGTCTCAACTCAATCTCCTCCACCGGCATAACATGCGATGGATCTGACCTATACCTCCGCAACACCGAAACGTAGAACACATCATGAATCTTTCCCAATTTCAGAGGTAATCTTAAGTGGTACGCAACAGGACCCACACGCTCAACAACCTTGTATGGTCCAATGTACCTCGGGCTACACTTCCCTTTTCCCCCAAACCGTAGCACCTTTTTCCAAGGTGACACCTTTAAAAATACTCGATCGCCCACAGCGTACTCTACATCCCTACGCTTCAAATCCGCATAGGACTTCTGACGATCTGCAGCTGCTTTTAAGCGCTCACATGTCAACTTTACCTTTACGGTTGCGCCTTTCAAAACATTAGGCATAGATACAAACTTTTCCCCCGCTTCTGCCCAACACACAGGCGTACGACACTTCCTGCCATACAACGCCTCATAAGGTGCCATCTGTATGCTAGCATGATAACTGTTATTGTAAGCAAACTCCACCAACGGCAACTGTTTCTCCTATGTTCCCTGGTACTCAATAATACAACACCTCAGCATATCCTCGAGAACCTGAATTACGCATTCTGATTGACCATCTGACTGAGGATGATACAAAGTACTGAAACTCAACCGAGTTCCCAAAGAACGATACAAACTCATCCAAAACTTCACGGTGAACCGTGGATCCCTATCCGAAACTATAGATTTGGGTACCCCGTGCAAACGCACAATCTCTGAGATGTATAATTCAGCCAACCTGTCCAGGGTATACGTAGTATGAACAAGCACAAAATGCGCACACTTCGTAAACCGGTCAACAATCACCCAAATGAAATCCTTTTTGGTCGGTGTCAAAGGCAGCCCAGACAAAAAATCCATGTGATTCTTTCCTACTTCTATTCCAGTATTCTCAACGGTTGCAACAACCCGGAAGGGAACTGATGCTCAGCCTTTACTCGCTGACAAACCATACACCGAGCAACGAAATTAGCCACATCCTTCTTCAGTCTGACCCAATAGTACTCCTCCTTCAACCCTCGATACATTTTAGTACTACGACGATGCATAGCAAAAGGACTAGCGTGTGCCTCAGTCAAAATATTATGCCTCAACTCTTCGTCTTCAGGCACCACTATTCGACCTTTGAAACACAACACCCCATCATCATTGAAATGAAAGTCTGTAGGATTCCCATCCCTGATATCCTCCACATGAGGTACAAAACTCCCACCATATGGTTGCTTCTCTTTAATCATCTACGACATGGACGGCTTCACTTGATACTTGTTCTTTATCGTCAACTTATTCAACTGCCGATAGTCTATACACATCCGTAACGTACCATCCTTCTTCTTTACAAACAACACTGGTGCACCCCACGGTTAAATACTAGGTCTAATAAAACCTCGATCAAGCAACTCCTGCAACTGTGTCTTTAGCTCCTTCAACTCTTTCGGGGCCATGCGATATGATGCAATCGATACGGGTACCGTACCCGCTAAGACTTTGATGCCAAACTCAACCTCACGGTCTGGTGGCAACCCCACAACTCTTCCAGAAAAATAGCCAAAAACTTACATACGGTGCGAATATCCTGCACTCTCAACTCCTTTGATCCAGGATTCATAATGTAGGCCAAGAAAGCCTGACATCCCGAATCCAACATTCGACTTGCTTCCAAAGCCGAAACAATATTAGACAAAAACCTGGCATTCTCGCAAACAACTACCACCTCATAATCATCCGACAACCTCAAGGATATTCGTTTGGTTTTAAAATCCACCACAGCCTGATGTTCGGTTAACCAACCTATACCCAAGATCACGTCAAAACCATGGAATGGCAACTCCATTAAATTCATGGCAAACTAATGTCCCTGAACCATCAGCGGACACCTACGATACAACCTCCTAACAATGACTATCTCCCCAAGAGAACTAGTCACTCTAACACCCACATTAAGAATTTCAATAAGTATATCAAGCAACTTGGCATGCTCACTCAAGATGTATGAATGAGTAGAACCAGAATCAACCAACGAATACAACGATAAAGACTATAGGGTAAAAGTACTTGCAATCACATCGGTGTCATTGCGACCCTCATGGTGCGCATACACCCTAGCCAGTCTACCTCCCTCAGGCTGGATAGCAACGGTATGAGCCATAATCCTCTGCCCATCATCTCGATGCCGAATCGGTCTGCGGCCACGAGCACGACCCTGCTACGGAGCAACAATAGGTGCAACACCCTGCCCACCTCGGGCCGACAACGGACAATCACTCCTCTGATGGTCACCCGACCCACAACTCCAGCAAGCATTAGTCACAACAGGCGTAGGTGCCTGACCCTCCCTGGCCAGATGCGGGCAATCTCGCCTTATATGATCTCGAAATCCACAAACCTAATAGGTGTTAAACAGAGCTCTCACCTAGGCACCCTGCCCTTGGATACCACGTCCAATAGCACCTCTAATATTCCTCGATTCTAGATGGAACCTCCTGTCACGGTGTCTCTTAGCCTGACCACCGCTATAACCCGAATCAACAACTCTCTTACTCGAGCTAGAACCTTGCGATCCAGAAGCCAAACCTAAATTCTGCTCCACATTCTTAGCCCGCGAAACCAACACATCAAAATTGGTATAATCAGCAGCAAGCATGTATGTCTTAACATCCTACACAAGCCCATAGCAGAATCGATCACATCGCTTACGCTCGTCAGGAACCAGTTCAAGTGCATACCGACTCAACCTTATGAACTGTACCTCGTACTCTGCAACAGACATACTACCCTGCACCAGAGCCATAAACTCCCGCTTCCTATCATCCTGATATCGAACTCCCAAATACTTCTTCTGAAAAGTCTCACAAAAAAACTCCCAGGTCATATTATTCGTTGCCATACCGGATGTCATGGTAGTCCACCATGTGTAGGTATCACCCTGTAGCAAGAAAACAACATAGCCCAGCTTACGAGCATCGATACACCCCATCTGGCCCAGTATCCTCTCAGTACTGGCCAACCAGCCCTCAGAAGCCTCAGGTGATAACCCTCAGAACTCAACTCCGCCTAAACTGTGATGACGCTCAAGCGGTAAACCTTGCCCATCAACTGGTGGTACTGGAACACGAACACCCGCAACTACTGCCTGAAAAGCACCGATCTTAGCCTGTATCAATGGTGCCATATCACCCATCCCTGGCCCAGCCAGCGCAGGTGGTACTTGTTTCACTCCCTCAGGTGAAATAGGTGGGGGCGATGGCAACCCTCCAAGAGGCACAACATCTCCCTCAATACCCTGCCTAGTGGCAGCAGCAATCGCACCAGATCGCAACTCTCTCATCGGTCCCATCGTGCTAAAATATATCTAAGGCATGATAATCATTTCAAAACAAAATAGTCAGGCAAGCTTCAAGCAAGGATCCAAGACTCTTATTTCCAAAAATAAAAACTTTCCAGACTATAACAATAAGGCAATGGGTTCCCAAATTTTCCCAACATAATGTAAACAATCAGCATGCTTATTTCAACCACTGTACATAGCAAACAAGCATTGTGCATTTCAACATCAGATTTTAGCTCACAACAACATCACGATAATCATGTTAATTTCCCAATTATCACAAAACATAATAAACAAACATCGTGCATAGCAAACGATCAATCACAATATCCCAACCTTTCGAAACTTGGCTCTAATACCACCAAATGTAACCCCCTCGACCCAGCCTAGCCGCCAGACCGACCTGAGTGAGTCACATTAGGTTTACTAAAATAAACCGTGAGAAGAAACCCCAAATGAGACCATTTTTTCTTTTATCTTGTCTAGATGCTTAATTAATACCCTACATGTTCATGTTGACAGCAGATGAAAACCCAACTCAATCGAGCATCGATTAGAAATCTAATTGGTCTCAAATGCAATTTAGGGACCAAATTACAATTATGGAAAATTATAAGACTAAAGCTCATTTTTATGTTACCCAACCTTAATTAATCATGATTCAATCATACGTCTCCAATTACAGCTCAATCCGATCACTCAAACACATTTAATTGTATAAACAAAACTCATGGACTAAAATGTAAGAAAATAGAACCTTATTTCCAAGACAATAACAAAATTACTTGCCACCCGTACACTGGTACAGTTTAACCCGTTTTGGTACGGTTTGAAACTCCTCGTTTTGGTACATAGCTCCCCGTATCGGTATGCCTAACGGTAATAACGAACTTTTGAAATTGCTTTGTGGACCGTACCAATACGGATAGTATTGTTTCGGTACGCGGGACTTGGTTTAAAAAGTAGATTCCAGTGGCTGAAACCCGTATCGGAACACCCCCTCCTATACTAGTACGCTAGGCCAAAATAGCCTGGGCGTATCGAAACGACTAGCACCCGTATCGAAACCCTGTGCCTGGAAATGCCCAACCGTATCAAAATGCCAAGTGGCGTACCGATACGCCTGTGCATTTCTGGTACGTTTAGGCTTATTAACCATGCTCTTTAACCACACAAATCACTCTATCAAGGCCCCAATACATATCCAACATATTTCAATGACCATGGCACAGTTATACATGGCATAACATCAGTTTTTCATGGAATCATTCATTAAATGTGATCTATAGGCATGCATCCAAGTTATTCAACCAAGCAACATTCCAAAAAGGTAATTCATCACCAAAAATCAAACTTTAGAGGCCATTTACAACCCAAGAGCAACCAAATAAACATGCTCAAACAGGGAGTTCAACAAAACACCTCCCAAAACCAAAACAAGCACCTCATTGCCTTTATTCTTATAGTCTAATCCAAAACATATTTTGTTAGCCAAGTCTTGCTAGGATCCCCTTGCTTCTTGTTGCTTTCTGGAACTTTAATTCTCTGCATTGATGGACAAGAAGAGCGTCAGCACACTAGGCTTAGTGAGGAGTGCTCAAATACGAAACACCATCAATGTATTTAAAATCATTGTCCAATAGCACATTGAAAATTCTTTTTTTAAACATACTTTCCATCATATAAAACATCATCATGCCTTAAAAAAACATGCACTTAACACTTTCAAAACCAGCATATCAAACCATATGCTACATGTATCATTAACCAACATCAATTCCCATTGCTAAACTCAATTTAAGTTTTCCCATGCATAACAACCATATGCAAAGCTTAAAGAGTAAACATGTATAAATCATATTATACAACATAAACCTTTCAATGATACTTTAACAATTATATTGGCTTACAAGTGATCATTAAACAAGTCCAATACCAAAAGACTCATCAGATACACGGATTCAACAAGTGTTCAACCAACAATTCAAGCCATCTCAACCGGGATAGCGATACAATAATAATCACGGTACATTACCAACCGGGTACTTACACAACCCTTGGAGACACCAACCCCTTTCATCAGTTAGACGCTTAATCCACTAACATGAGTATTTAGTACTATTTAAACCCTCTACCATTAGGGTACTCAGATAGATTTTTCGATACACAAATCTAAACCCCTCAACATCAAAGGCGACTTATTATAGTGCACTCAATCCTATGGTCGGCCAACTATATCCGATAAAAATTTTAAAATCACATCACTTGCCAATATAATTAACCATTTACCATCTACCTCACCGTTTTAAACAAGCATTAACCAAACTGTTATCCAAAGCACCAACTATGCTTTAAAACTCAAGTATAAACAACGTACTTACAAGGATCACTTACCATGTGCATCCTTTAGCATTTCATGCTTAAAAACAATATTTCAAATACTTTAAAACATGCTTAAATAGTAGGTAACATGTAAATTAAAACAAGTGCATAAAACCATTTCAATCTAGCACGACCGAGAGAGAAAATCCACTTTTACTTACTTTCAAGTTTAAACCAGCATATCAAGCTAATTTTAAACTCCCATAAACCACCTTTAAAACATTTCAGTGCTGGAATCCATGTTCTCACTCACCGATACCTGAAGCCTCGATTCGTCAACGCGAAATCAAGTGTCTGAAGCCTTCAACGCTTCACCAATCACTCCCAGATCAATTTCCCCTACTTTGACCACAACATATCAGAGCATTAATGCATCTCAATGCATTCAAGACACTGCAACAACAAATCCTCACGGATTTCCACAATCTTCTCAAGATTACCCATCCACAACAACCGAAATCATCATCAAAACCTTCTCACACACAACCCAGCCATAATCTAACAATCTAACACCACTTTTATCAATAATCAACACCTAAAAACAGAATAAAACAACCTAACACATGTAATCACTCATTTTTATCTATTTTTGTTAATATTTTAATATATACTAATAATTAATTAGTATTGTTATTGTGTGTTTACATACAAGCATATGTGTTATTAATATGCATGTGATATATGTGTGATGTGTGTAGATGCATGTATAGTATGTATGTTATGTGGTGTATGCGTGCTATGTGTGTATTGTTTGCATAATCATATTAAGTATATGTGATTAAACCAATATATATAAGTTAGTATGTTACATTAATTATGTATGTTATAAACGGTATCTTGCATGTGTACCCGTATGTCGTATGTATGTGTGTGCTTGCATGTACGTATTGTATGCGTATATATTATTATTATTATATGTAAATAGATAAGATATTAAAAAACCAAATAATAATAATAATAAGTAAGTCCAGTCCATTACACATATTATAAAGCCTAAAATTAAATTTTATAAGGCCCATTTCGGCCTGACCCAATATCCTAAAAACCTTAACCCATCTGGTTACACTAAACCCTAACCATTATGTTTTCCCTTGCGCAGCCCAATCTGGACCGTTGGATCAGATTTTGATCTAACGGCTCCAGATCAATCATGACGACCCATCTGGCTGCGAGTGTGATACATGCATAGACTGCTCCTCTTCCACGCGCGCGTGGCGAGCACACACTGACCGTTCGGATTCCATGATGCCACGTGGCATCATCTAGTGCAATCTTGCTCATTCCAAGATCAAATCAAGGTCGTCCGTTTCCCGTGCAATCACAGCCGTTGGATCAGATCTGATCCAACGGCCATGGGCGAATCTGGCAGAAAGAACGCATCCACCATGCCGACCGTACAACTACTCCCACTGGCTCTCCAACCACCGTAATTAGAGACGTGCAAAAAAAAGAGAAGAAGGGGGTCAGTACTAATCAAATCAGAAACATGTGTATTATATGTTTTATTACTACCAAACAAAAAGTCAGAGAGGATCCAAATATATATGCATAAAAAATTGTAAGAACATCAGTTATCAGTCTTCCAGTTTTTAGAAATACAAAAACAAAAAAAACAAAAAACCTTCGAGGGTAAATTTTTCTTTCCTCCTCTTTCTTTTTCTCATGCATGTATGAATCAAAAAATAAAAAGTAAAGAAAGAAAAGGTTCTGATACCTTAGTCAATGCGTGTCTCACCGGCGATGAACCGTCCGCGGTGAGCCGTTTAAGGGGAAAGAGGTGTTTTCGGTTACAAAAAAAGGTTTTTGGTTTAAAAATGGTTTTCAGAAAGTTTTTTAGGGTTTTGAAAGAATCGGTCTTGGTGGCCGGAGAACCTGGTCTGGGGCGACTAGAGGAGGCTTCACAAGCCAAGCCTCGCCTGAGATCAACCGGCCACGGCTGAGCGCGGAAGCGATGGGGTTGGATCCTTGGGGTTTCTGAAAAACATAGGGTTGAGACGATTATCTCTAAAGGGTTTTAAAAAATGAGGAAAGAAAGAAATAAGAGCCGGATAGTGTGTTTTATAGGAGAGAAATAAAAATAAAATGGTGAAATTGCCACATAAGGACCTCTGTCCTTTCAGTTTTTTCAAAACTGTCTCGCCCCTTGGTATATTTGTAAAGCTGGTCCCTCTGGTCTTTCAAAATCTTTCAATTCAGCCCTCAAATTAATCGAAATCAATTTAAAAGTGGTGAAATCACTGCATTAATCCTTCCGTGTTTTGGTTTTTTACACTTTGAGCGTGCCGCATGGGTATATTACAACACTGGTCCTTTTAATTTTTGTCTAATTTACAATCCCACCCCGATTCGTGTTTCTAGTTGTTTTAATTTTAGCTTCCTGTTTTACTTATTTTTCATTTCAGTCTTATTTTGTATCTTAGGTACCCATGTCTTTTGTTTTTATTTTTGTTTTCAGCATGCTTATGTGGTTGGTTATATTCATATATATTTTGCTTATATCACATTTATTTATGTTTTTTTGGGTATGTTATATCATGATTTTATGTTCTAATTTAGTTGTTCGTATACGTGCCTATTTATATGTTTTAGTTTAATTTATGTACCATGTCCACATGTTAGTTTGCACTTCGTTTATTTCGTTTTTTGTTATATCATGCTTTTTGTGTTTTAGGTCGTTTGTTCATCGTATATATATACACACGTTTTAAGTTGTATAATTTGTGTCATATGTTGAGTATCAAGTACTAGTCTTTTATGCTAGCATGTTGTTTTGTTTTGTTATTTTAGCATATAATTTATCTATGTCATGTATATTTTGTTTGCGTTTTTATGTGTTCAAACATGTTGTAATTTATTTAAGTTAATATCGGAAGCATTTTTTTTTCTTTTTTTCCATGTATATGTATATGTTTTGTTTTTTTTATCATGGTATGTTATGTTCATGCATTTTAATCATTTTTGTCTAATATTGTAATATTCATGTTTTAAGTTTCCTATACTATGTCAATGTGAATGTTTTTATATATTTATTTAATTCGCTCTAAGTTCGCATAATGAAATATTAATTGTCAATGCGGTGCCCTTTTATTCGAGCGTAAACAGGGCCAGTATCAATCGCAGTGATAGTGGTTTATCAGTTTACTCTCGAATAACAGGGCCTTTAAAATTTACTCGCATTTATAACCGAGTTTTAATTTAATCGTCACTTTAATCCGAAAAGTATAATATTAGTAAAGTGGTAATTATTAAAGTACCAATTTTGGGCGGTGTTGGGGTGCTAATCCTTCCCCATCCGTAACCGACTCCCGAACCCAATATTTTTTAAAATCTCTGGTTTTACGGTGTCCGACCTACCTTAGTGGCCGGTGGCGACTCTATTTTTAAAATAATACAGTTTTTTTAAAACCCCACGGAATAAATATTTTAATACACAAACACCTTAAAACCTCATTTTTTTAGCGAACGTAAACAGAGATCGCTACAGATGGCGAGTCCGCTGGGGAACAATTTATGTTTTTTTTTCAAAAACAAATGAGAGTCAAGCTTTTTTTAAATAATTACCGCTTTATTAATATTGGAAGTTTTGGATTAAAGTGACTATTAAATTAACATTCGATTCTAAGTGTGTGTTTATTTTAACGCATTTAAAATTTGGCATATAAATCCGTCCTTTTTTAAGTGGGGGGAAAGCGCTAATGCTTTCGTGAGGATATCGTTCCTCCGTGTAGGCCTAACAAGTACCTTCGGGGCTCGAGTACCTTATGCTTTCGTAAGGATATCGTTCCTTCGTAGAGGCATAAGTGAATGGGCCCCCTGAATTGAACCCAATTTAAATGAGCCTATAATGGGTGATGATCGGTGGCCTTGCTACTCTTAGTAGAGGACATCAAGGACAGTTCGAGTACCTCCTAGAACCAACACTGCATGTAGAGAACGTATAGACACCCACCCTTTTAGAGCCATGCGGATAACCTAGATGTTTTATATGAGATAAATAGGGTTGTTTTGTTGGTTTATCTTATTTGCCCTTTCATTTGTGTATTTATTTATTTTATTCGGTACTGACTTATTTCCTTTTTGTTTTGTTTTTGCATATTTCCTCGCATTCGCATTACATAAGGTATTGATTCCCGAGTGGTTTCTCCTGTAATAGTGATTGTTCATAATGGACCAAGGGTTCTTTGACTTGACGATAGAGGGTTCGGTTCTAGAGTTCCATCCCGAGGCTAGATCGGAGACAGTAGAAGAAGGATCGTTCAAAGACTTCAGGTCAGATTCAGCAAACAGTGTTAGTTATGGTAACAAGCGAGGTGAAGTACAAGAGTTAAAGAAGCAAATGGCCGAGATGATGAACCAGATAAATGCTATGATGAAGGGTAAGTAGCCTGTCGAACTTGGAGAAGAATCGATCAAGGATCAGAATGTAGAACAGAATGGTCAGAATGTTAAGGTGGACAACACTGTCAAATATGACAAGTTGAATCCCTTTGTGACCAGTCTCAAGAAACAGACATGTGGTATATCTGGGGTAGATACCCAGGAAACAGAGGCAAGACTAGGAGAAGCCCGAGAATCAAATGACGTAAAGAGCCATTGTCCTATACCCATGAGATACACCGAGCTGCTTCCATTGCTCATTGAAAGGAATCTTATCGTACCGGTGAGTCTGTACCAAAGAGGCCACCTTACCCGAAGGGTTACAACAGTCGTATCTGGTGCAGCTACCACATAGGGGATTCAAGTCATCACACTAAGAACTGTGGAGCCCTGAAGAACAGAGTTCAAGATCTTATCAGGATGGGACTTTTAGGTTTCAAAAACAAACAACCCCGATTCTACAATGAGCCAGCCATTGCCCGAGGGGCAAAGTCGAAGAAGGGTCACTACCCAGTCCAAGGTTCAGGTAACACAGAAGCGGGTCACTCAAGTGAGATAAATTAAGGAGCCGAGAGTAAAAACATTTTAGAAGATGAACTAGCATTCGAGAACGGCCAGCTTAAGAATGAGAGGTATGATCTGAATAAAAAACCGAAGAGTATACAAGATGGGTACCAGAAGTTGCACTTTGAATTCAAGAATGCCGGTCTGGGTAAAACCTCTGAAGAATGGGTTAATGGCATGATTTAGCTGAAAAACGATTTAGAACGTTGGAAGCAAAAATGCAAGACTAGTAAAAATAAAGCCAGATCATTGTCACAGAAGTTGAAAGAAGCTGAGGGGCAACGCGACATCCTCCAAAGTGAGTTAGAAAGCAGTTTGGCCATGGACGAATCCTGAAATCAAGTCTGCAGCAGAAAGAGGAGGAATCTCAAGACCTTCAAATGGAAAACGTAGCACTCAGAGAACAGATAGAAAGGCTCAAGACTTCTTTACATACCAGCGAGATTCGTGCTGAAGCATACAAGCAGACCGGGTATGAAAGTTTCAAAGAAGTGTCTGTCAAGCTACGAAAGGCCGAGCAAAAAATACAAGAGAAAGACCAAGACATAAAGATTGTTATGATTCAAGCGCGACAAGTGGCCCAACAGGTAGCAGACTTAGCTGATGCAACAATGCCGATAAGGTAGAATATGGATCCAGCATTGGACCACGAAGGAAAGCTAACAAGTCTATTGTATGAGGTCAAGGAATTAGGCGCTAGAGCTCACTGCTATCTGTAAAATCCTAATACCTGATGTAATGAAAGCTTTTGGTCTGAATGAAAGATGTTCTGCAGGGACAAATCACTTGCGGAATCAATACCTTATTACATTCTTGCATTGCATCATGGCATTTGCATCATTATACATGCATTCATCTATTTTTTGCAATAATATTGATAGTGCAAATATTGTGGCAGTGAGGCTAAAAGTTAAGCCGCAACCATTCCGCGTCCATACTTTACCCAGTTCCAAAGCAAATAATGGAGGATAGAATAGTCAGTTTGGAAAAGGGGCAGAAAGATTTGGATGTACATTTCGATAAAGCCAAATAGAGCCTCAGTGAGCAGATCGCTCAATCGCAAGCTGCGATAGTATCCGAGTTAACCGCATTACTGGGAAAAGATATGGGAAAGAAGAGGTTAAAGATAAAGTCGCCCAAGAGCAGAATGTACCGCATCTAACAGCAAGGTTCAACCAAAGACGCCTAGTCCGGCAAGAAGAATATACATTGACCCTTCAGGGGTATTTATTAGTCATCAAGCAGAGGCATACAAAAGCCAACCCGTGGAAACATGAGCATTCTACGAGGAAGAGGTGCTGGATCTAGACATGGTCGAGAAAGTTACTAATGAAGTGGAAAAGAAATAGGAAGAAAGGTTTCATCTTATGGAGGAAAAATTCAAAGCCATGCAGACTGTAGAGGAACCAAGGAGTGACGCCAGTGATCTGAGCCTAGTATCCGACCTTGTTCTACCGCCAAAGTTCAAGACTCCTGATTTCGATAAGTATGATGGAAATTCATGTCCTTCCGCGTATATTACCATGTATTGCCAGAAGATGGCTGCTTTTGCAAAAGATAAAAAGCTTTTAATTCATTGCTTTCAAGATAGTCTAACTGAGGCAGCCATTCGGTGGTACAATCAATTGAGTCGGGTAGATATCAAGTCCTAGAAGGATCTTTCAAAAGCCTTCACAGAACAGTACAAGCATATAACAAATTTGACCCCAAATCAATTCGTGTTCCAAGGTTTAAAGCAGAAGCCTGATGAGAGTTTCCGTCAGTATGCTCAACGATGGCGAGATGTGGCATCTCAGGTTTAACCCCTGATTCAGGAAAGTGAAATTACCCCCATGATTTTGGACACTTTGAAGGAAGTGTTGTACGATTGTCTAGTAAGCCACCATGCCGACAACTTTGCAGACTTAGTCATGGTTGGAGAGCGCATTGAAGATGCAGTTAAGAAGGGGAAGATAAAAGATCCCTACAACACAGTTCCTCAAAAGGAAGAAGATTCTCATGTTCATATGGTGAATGCTCGTCCAATCGGTCAGCCCTAGGGTCGTCCTTGCAATCAGTCTTCACGATACGTAAAACCTGTAAAGGTATTCCATCCCATTCTTACGACCTACACTGAGTTACTTTCGATGCTTATCGAGAAAAAGTTGTTAGCCCCTATCCAATCCATGCCAAAAGACCCTCCATATCCAGCGGTGTATGATGTCAATGCGGTATGTGATACTATTTGGGGAGTACATGCCACATAACTGAAAATTGTGGAGCTCTAAAAAATAAGGTCCAAAGTTTGATCGAAGCCGGTCATCTGAAATTTTAAGGACAATGACATATATAAATTTTGGGGAGGTGTTAACTTCCCAATTAGGTGTTTTAACTAGATTTCATACTTTTCAAAAGTAGTGCGAAGTCAACTTTACCATTTTAGGCCCGAAAAGTAGTAAAGATGTTTTGTAGGGGCATATGTCTTGTAAAATGATATTTCTTTCGTATATCATTTTTGTACACGTTTATCAAGCGAATTTTATTCTTCGATTCGTTAACATATTTCACTCATCGATAAGGGTTAGTTTTTGTTTTTCCATATGCATACTCATGTTTTTGCAGAGAAAATACATGTATCCGCTATTGTGTCCCTGTATATCAATTGCATGAGGGACATCATTTTAACCTAGGTGATTGGTTTTGAGCAACCGGCATCTACTGGAAATCAAAGGTTGTGGCGAAGATGAATTTTTAATTACCTTCCGAGTTATTTTGGTCAATCGTTAATGACCCCACTTAAGTATAATTTACTATACTAAAAAAGGGGGTATCTCCCACGTTTAAAATGAATGAAAGAAGAAATCCTAAGAAAAAGCACTCCAATGTTTGAAGCCTGGTAATAGGCACATTCAAAGCCTGGTAATAGGCATGTTTAAAGTCTCGGATAAGAGTGTGGCAACTTTTGGGCACTCCTCTGAAGCGATAAGACGGAAATGCACCATCTGGCAAACAAAAAAGAAGAGAAGAATAAGAAAAGAAAATAAGAAGAAAAAGAGAGAGAAGAAAAATCGCTTCATGAGTGATGGTAATATTTTCGTCTCATGACAATGCTGAGTAACTCGAGGTATTTTTTGTTTGCTCCATCAACATTCTCGAGCCAAAAGAATGTGATGAGTTGAATTCCCCAAACAAAAAGGAAATAAGTACAAAACAACATACACACACAAAATAACTCGGAATGTATTTCACATTTTCAAATAGCAATTCAGCTTTTGAGGTCCCCTATATACATGATACGCTTGGGGGCAATTGCCGGTAAGTTATCTCAATGTCGTTTTTGCACTTGATATTTAGGGTATATGATTTGACGTATCACTATGGCTGTCAAGATTTTCTGATCAAGCATTAGCCATGAAAAAATGAAAAAAAAGTGTGTTTCAAAATTTTGCCGTTCATTTCAAAATCCAATTTCTTTTCAGAAGATACATGGGCAATTTGCCTCTTTACATTTCTTTTTTTTTAAGATTTAAAGCTTAGAGACATAGATTCGGTTCCCCTTAGAATACTTCTTTTAAGTTCAAAGACATAAATTGAACTCAGAGATGAGTTTGGGGGAGTTGGGGCATTTTAGCTCACCCCGATGTTGAGACAGATAAAGACTTTGCATGATGGGTCAAAGACAAGAAAAATCCAAGTCCAAAATCAGTGGGGCACCATTGTTCGTGAAACAACAGAGATAGTTATAGGAATTCAAGTTAGAATAGACTTGGGACGTTAGATGGTTTGAATAATTTTGATTAATGAAGAAGACAAAAGACTTTATCGAGTAAAGAGATGATGTTGACCAATGTTATTTGACCTAAAAGGTTGAACAAGAAATGAAAAACAAAGTTTTGGGGGTGAAAGCTGTTGGAGCATCATAATGATTAATGGTTGTAGTCACATGACGATGCCTACCTAACCGACAAGTGGTGACTTGAGTATTAAGATGTCTGAGAAGACTATGATAGGGATTCATGCATCATTGCATCTTTATGAGTCTACATGAATAGGTTGCACGTTTGCATCCCCAGCAATCATGAGAATAGCATCTTACATGAACATATGCATCTTTACATCATAAGGTATGCTCATGTATCATCCTTAATTAGAAACCATTCATACAGGAAGACAGACATATAGTTTCCAAGAAGATGACTTCAACAAAGACTTCGTGCACCTCTACATCGATCCAAAAGACACGCGCTTGAATGTCGCCTTCCCTAGAAAAAAAGAGAAGGAAAAAAAAAATAAGAAGAATAAAAATAGAAAAAGAAAGAAGATCGGTTGACCAGAGAAAATGTCAACATTTTCGAGCCACCACTCGACGAATTTCTAGAAGGATAAAACCAAGGTATCACTTAAGGTTTTTCTTAAAAACCAAACTTTCTAATGACATCCTTTCATAAGGATGATTTTCTTAAAATCAACTTCTTTAGGTGGATCCTTGCTTAAGGATGTTGTTCTTAAAATCAATTTCTTTAGTTGGATCTTTTCATAAGGATGGTTACCCCAGAAAAAAAAAGAAAAGAAAAAAAAGAAGAAAAAGAAGAAAAAGAAAAAAAAAAAAAAAAAGAAAAGAGAAGAAAAATAGAAAAGAAAGAAAAAACAAAAAAGAAGAAGAAGGAAAAAGAAAGAAAGAAGAAGAAAGATTGATCAGAGAAAAATGTCAAAGAAGAAGACACCTTTGATGGATTCCTCGTGATGTCTATACGGTTTTCTTAAAATTAAATTTGTTAATTTAGTCCTTTCTTAAGGAAATTTTTCTAAAAATTATTTCCTTAATTTATCCTTCCATAAAGATGTTTTTTTTTTAAATTAAATTTCTTAATTCAATCCTTTTCTTAAGGATATTTTTCTAAAAATTAATTCCTTAACTTATCCCTCCATAAGGATGTTTTGATTAAAATTAAATTTCTTAGTTCAATCCCTTTTTTAAGGATATTTTTCTAAAAATTAATTCCTTAATTTATCCTTCCATAAGGATGTTTTTCTTAAAATTAAATTTCTTAATTCAATTTCTTAAGGATATTTTTCTAAAAAATTAATTCCTTAATTTATCCTTCCATAAGGATATTTTTCTTAAAATCAACTTCTTAGTTTAATTTTTCACAAGGATTATCTTTCTTAAGATCAAGATTTCTAAATTCAAGTGCATACCGCTCAAGGGCTCGAAGGAAGAACGGAGAGTTCTAGAAGAACACGTGACTCTGAAGCTACAAACAGGGAAGTTGGATAAAAATAAGTGCTTATGATCTTTGCTCTGTTCCCGTTCCACAAGAACAAGCAAAGAGGGGCACCTGTAATCACTCATTTTTATCTATTTTTGTTAATATTTTAATATATACAAATAATTAATTAGTATTGTTATTGTGTGTTTACATACGAGCATGTTTTATTAATATTCATGTGATATATGTGTGATGTGTGTAGATGCATGTATAGTATGTATGTTATGTGGTGTATGTGTACTATATGTGTATTGTTTGCATAGTCCTATTAAGTATATGTGATTAAACCAATATATATAAGTTAATATGTTACATTAATTATGTATGTTATAGACGGTATCTTGCATGTGTACCCGTATGTCGTATGAATGCGTGTGCTTGCATGTACGTATTGTATGCGTATATATTATTATTATTATTATTATATGTAAACAGATAAGGTATTAAAAAACCAAAAAAATAATAATAAGTAAGTCTAGTCCATTACATATATTACAAAGCCCAAAATTAAATTTTACAAGGCCCATTTCGACCTGACCCAATATCCTAAAAATCCTAACCTATATGGTTACACTAAACCCTAACCATGATGTTTTCCCTTGCTCAGCCCAATCTGGATGGTTGGATTAGATTTTGATCCAACGACTCTAGATCAATCATGACGACCCATCTGGCCGCGAGTGTAATACACGCGCAGACTGCTCATCTTCCATGCATGCGTGGCAAGCACGCACTGACCGTTCAGATTCCAAGATGCCACGTGGCTTCATCTGGTGCAATCCTGCTCATTCTAAGATCAAATCAAGGCTATCCGTTTCCTGTGCAAACACAGCCGTTGGATCATATCTGATCCAATGGCCGTGGGTGAATATGGCAGGATGAACGCCTCCACCATACCCTCTACCATGCTGGTCGTACAACCACTCTCATTGGCTCTCCAACCGCCACAATCAGAGATGTGCAAAAAAAATAGAGAAGTAAGGGGCGTCAATACTAATCAAATCAGAAACATGTGTATTATATGTTTTATTACTACCAAATAAAAAGTCAGAGATGATCATAATATATATGTATAAAAATTTTAAGAAAATCAGTTATCAGTCTTATAGTTTTTAGAAATACAAAAAAAAAAAAAAAACAAAAAAGCTTCAAGGGTAAATTTTTCTTTCCTCCTCTATCTTTTTTCTTATGCATGTATGAATCAAAACATAAAAAGTAAAGAAAGAAAAGGGTCTGATACTTGAGTCGATGCGTGTCTCGCCGGTGATGAATCGTTCGTAGTGAGCCGTTTAAGGGAAAAGAGGTGTTTTCGGTTACAAAAAAGGTTTTTTTGGTTCAAAAATGGTTTCCATAAAGTTTTTTAGGGTTTTGAAATGAGCGGTCTTGGTGGCCAGAGATCATGGTCTGGGACGGCTAGAGGCGGCTTCACAAGCCAAGCCTCGCCTGAGATCAACCGGCCATGGCCGAGCGCGACGGTGATGGGGTTGGGATCTTTGGGGTTTTTAGAAAATAGAGGGTTGAGAAGATTATCTCTAAAGGGTTTTAAAAAAATGAGGAAAGAAAGAAATGAGAGCCGGATAGTGTGTTTTATAGGAGAGAAATAAAAAGAAAATGGTGAAATTGCCACATAAGGACCTTCGTCCTTTTAGTTTTTTCAAAATTGTCTCGCCCCTTGGTATATTTGTAAAGATGGTCCCTCTGGTCTTTCAAAATCTTTCAATTCGGCCCTCAAATTAACCGAAATCAATTTAAAGGTGGTGAAATCACTGCATTAATCCTTCCGTGTTTTGGTTTTTTACACTTTGAGCGTGCTGCATGGGTATATTACAACATTGGTCCTTTTAATTTTTGTCCAGTTTATAATCCCACCCCGATTCGTGTTTCTAGTTGTTTTAATTTTAGCTTCTTGTTTTACTTATTTTTCATTTCAGTCTCATTTTGTATCTTAGGTACCCATGTCTTTTGTTTTTATTTTTGTTTTCAGCATGTTTATGTGGTTGGTTATATTCATATGTATTTTGCTTATATCACATTTATTTATGTTTTTTGGGTATGTTATATCATGATTTTATGTTCTAATTTAGTTGTTCGTATACGTGCCTATTTATATGTTTTATTTAATTTGTGTATCATGTCCACATGTTAGTATACACTTCGTTTGTTTCGTTTTTTTGTTATATCATGCTTTTTGTGTTTTAGGTCGTTTGTTCATCGTATATATATACACATGTTTTAGATGTCAGTTTTAGTCTTTTTGTGTAACATGCTTTTATAATTTAGCACGATTCTTATATTCACATTGCTTTTAGGTTGTATAATTTGTGTCATATGTTGAGTATCAAGTACTAGTCTTTTATGCTAGCAAGTTGTTTTGTTTTGTTATTTTAGCATCATAATTTATCTGTCATGTATATTTTGTTTGCATTTTTATGTGTTCAAACATGTTGTAATTTATTTAAGTTAATATCGAAAGCATGTTTTTTTTCTTTTTTTCCATGTAAATGTTTATGTTTTGTTTTTATTATCATGATATGTTATTTTCATGCATTTTAATAATTTTTGTCTAATATTGTAATATTCATGTTTTTAGTTTCCTATACTATGTCAATGTGAATGTTTTTATATATTTATTTAATTCGCTATAAGTTCGCATAATGGAATATTAATTGTCAATATGGTGCCCTTTTATTCGAGCGTAAACAAGGCCAGTATCAAGCGCAATGATAATGGTTTATCAGTTTACTCTTGAATAACGGGGCCTTTAAAATTTACTCGCATTTATAACCGAGTTTTAATTTAATCGTCACTTTAATCCGGAAAAGTCTAATATTAATAAAGCGGTAATTATTAAAGTACCAATTTTGGGCGGTGTGGGGTGCTAATCCTTTCCCATCCATAACCGACTCCGAACCCAATATTTTTTAAAATCTCTGGTTTTATGGTGTCCAGCCTACCTTAGTGGTCGGTGGCGACTCCATTTTTAAAATAATACTTTTTTAAAACCCCACGGAATAAATATTTTAGTACCCCAAAGACCCCAAACACCTTAAACCTCATATTTTTAGAAAAAAAGAGATCGCTACAACACCCCGCACTCGTGCATCCATCACAACACCCAAAAAAACACAAATCTAGCAACCTAAACAATTAGAGATTCAACAATTTTGGGATTTCATTGATAAAATCAACTTAACAACATCATTATACATCCAAAACATATTCAAGAGCAATCCAAAACATTGGAAATCAGATTCAATACGAATCTTTCATCATTTCATCAATTTAACCCAATTAAATCCATCTTTAAACACAAAATCAGATTATAAACTATAAATCAAGGATCAAATACTTGGGAATATCAATAAAGAACCATTTAACATAGGAGATCACGGACCTTACCCCTGTTATGAGATTTCTCCCTCAATTGGATTGTTTAAAGCTAAGAAAACAAGAGATTTCCATGAGATTTTGTAAAACAAAGTTGATTAACCAAGTACTCATAAAAAATCTGAGTAAAAGAAATTATCACCTCTGGTTTTTGATCAAATCTTGAGTGTTTGGAAGAAAAGAAGTTGAGAGAAAAGTATTAGGAAAAATTATGTGGATTTCTTGAAAAGTCAATAACTAACTCTTTAATCTTTAAACCTTCTTAATTATCCTTTTAAAACACATGTTTAAAATGAATTAATTGAAGGGAGAAACCACCAGCAAACACTTGGTAATTTATCTCCTTAAGGATTCTAAGAATTTGACCCTTTTTATTTTAGTCACTTAAAAATAGTTTTAAAAAATTGCATTTTGGTCACTAACCACAATGTCACATTTCCAAATTCCATTTCCCAAAATTGATTTCACAAAAAATAATTATATATTAAAAGATGATTTTTAACTATTTTCCATATTTTTATCTTACCGAAAAATATACTATCCCAAATTTGACTCGAATCCCTAACCCGATCCACCGAACCGTCTAATAACCCCAAAACTGCTAGGCCTAAAAACTGGGGCGTTACAACCATCCATCACCACAAATACTTTCTTATTTTAGTGCAAGGAGTTAAGAACCGAAGTCCTTCAAGACCAGTCCCTGTGGAGACGATACTCTATATTCATCACTTTATTACTTGCAATGTATTCACTTGCACCATTTGCGTAGCACTCAAAAGACGCAACATGGTGCTATGGACTTCTTCCTCTTTAGCTGTGGCTTCGAGGTAGCCGTGAAGGCCTTGATGTCACGCAAGACCTCCTTGATGACTCATGCTAGCTCAGATATGGCAGGTGCTACAGAAGCAGCAGAAAAAATAAGGGCAACAAGTGGCATATCGGTCTCGATAGAGACTTCCTCATCATACTTCTATGGAGTCTCGGTCTTGGCAGATTCAACTTGGACAAGTGAAATAGGGACAGTGGCATCGAATTGCTGGGTTGGAGTGTGAACAAACTAGGGATTAGATGACATTCTTTCGGGTGCAAGAATCTCGAATGAGAACTCCGAAAATGATGGCAACAAATTGCCAGACATGCCTTCAAGAGCAACCTTGATAGCATAGTCCTAGGCTCCAGTATATTGCCAGAGCATCAAATTTTGTTCCTCTTCCTTCTTTAATTTTTGCAATATGAGCTCCTGGCATTGGTAAATTTAAGACAACAATGTCATTGTCTCAACTGGCATAGGCGTGGAAGGTTTAACCTTTGGAACCTTGGCAGCAGACACACTTTCAGCAGCCTTGCTCTTGCCCTTCTACTTGGACTCTCTGGCTTCAAGAGTAACTCTTGGCGATGACTTACACGTAGAAGTCAAAGGCAAAGGTAAAATTATGATTACGTAGAAAAATGGAAAAAAAAATACATATTAGACGTATACTATGTACTAGCTATAAAAAGCAACATCATAAGTCTTGGTCAGCTTCTAGAAAAAAGATATGAAGTGCAGATAAAGAATCACTCAATTTTCATCAATAATAAAAATGGAGAATTGATCACCCAAGTTGATATGACACAAAATCATCTCTTCACCATTGACATCGAGTCATGAGACGTAAAGTGCATAAAGACTGCAATCAAAGATGATTCGTGGTTGTGGTATTTGAGGTATGGACATCTTGGATTTTCTAGCTTGGAGCTATTGTCAAAAGTAAAGATGCTAAATGGATTGATAGAAATCAACCCTTCAAATCATTTGTGCGAAGTTTGCATCAAAGGAAAACAACACAAACAAAGCTTTGAAGTTGGCAAATCTTGGAGAGCTAGAAGACCATTGGAGATAGTCCACAAAGACATAGCTGATCTTTTTGACATACCATCACTTGGGGGAAACAAGTACTACCTGGCCTTAATTGATGATTATAGTAGAAAGTGTTGGGAATATGTTCTTAAAGCAAAATTAGAATCATTGGATAAATTCAAAGAATTCAAAGCAATGGCGGAGAAGCAAACCGGCCAATACTTAAAGATACTCAGATCTGATAGAGGAGGTGAGTATACAGTAAAGTTATTTTAAGATTGTAACACCCCGGTTTTGGGCCTAGGTGATTAGACGGTCCGATGGAATGAAATTAGAGATTCGAGTCAGTTTTGGGATTAAAATCTAAATAAATAATTTTGGTGCAAGAAAAATATGGGAAAAATATCTAAAAATCATTATTTAGTATATGAATATTTTTGGTAAAGTCAATTTTGGAAATTGGACATTTTGGCTAGTGACCAAAATGTAAAAAATGAAAATTGTTTTTAATGACTATTTTGAAAAAGGGTCAAATCTTAGAATTCTTAAGGATCTATTTTACCCAATGTTTTAATATGAGTTTCCTCTTAATTTGGATTATTTTTAATAATTTTAATTAAAAGAATTAAAGGGAAATTGATTAAAAGAAGGTAGTTATTTTCTAAAAGAATATTTGACGTAACTTCTTTTCTCAAACTTTTCTCTCAACTTTTCTTCATCCAAACACTATATTTTGTATCAAATATTGGAGGTAATGTTGTTGATTTCTTAAATCTTTGATTTCTAGTAGAATTCTTCAATCTTGTTTTTCAAAATCTCATTGTTTTTCCTTGTTTTTCAAGAGTAAATATCCAATTGAGAGTAAATTTACTCATTAGAGGTAAGGTTCATTCTTCTCCTCTAATGAATGGTTCTTTATTGAAATTCCTAAGTATTTGATCATTGTTTAATGTTTTCTAATGGGTTTTGATGATTTAATTATTGAAATTGATTAAATCAAGGTGTAATTGATGGGATTAGGTGATTTTCATTTCGGATCTATTTTGCTGAGTTTTTGATTGGTTATAATCATGATTTTGATGTTTTATAATGTTAATAAGTTGGTTTTAACATTATAATCTCGAAACTATATGAATCTCTAATTTCCTAGGTTGCTAGTTATATGTTTTTAAGGAGTTGTGGTGGTTAAATGAATGCATGAGATATAAGGATGTTAGAGTTATGTTTTTAGATTTTGATTGATGATAATTGATGTGTTGAAATGTTAGGTTGTGGCTGGGTTAAGTTTAGAAGGGGTTTGTTGTTAGTTTAGGGTGTTGTGAAGGGAAATTGGATGAAGGATGTTGAGGTTTAGTGTTGTTGTGATGTTGATTGCATTTTGATGCAATGTACCTCTATTTTGTATGGATAAAATCAGGGGAAGTTGGTCCTCAAGCTTGAATGTTGGATTCAAAAGCTTTGGAGGGGTGATTGTCGCATCGGCAATCGAGGCTTTGCGAGTGGGTGAGTGGAAAAGAGTTTTCAACTTTGCAAAGGTTTGAAAGTTGTGTTTGGGGGTTTAGATCAAGCTTGAAATGCTAGTCTAAGCTCAGAAGTAACTAAAGAATAAATTCTCTCTCGAACTCGGTTTGGCTAATAGTTTAATGCACTTGTTTTACATGGTTTAATTACTCGCTGTACATACATGTTTTGAGCATGGTTTAATTCTAGATATTGGTTATAAAATGAAGTTGCTTTATTTGGAAGTAATGCATGTTTTGTAAATATTTATGAACATTGGTTAATGCAAGGTTTATTGCATTGGTTAAATGATTTTGATGATGCATATGAAAACAGTGAGTTGTTATTGTTCAAATAAATTATATTGGCAAGTGATGCTATAAAAAAGTTTATAAATGAAATCGGATATAGTTGATCGGCCATATGATTGATAGTGCACAATAAAAAGGTGCCTTGGATGTCGAAGGGTTTATACAATGTACTGAATACTCCATCCAAGTACCCTAACAGTCGAGGGGTTTATCTATAGCAAAGGCTACCGTTAGTGGATTAAATATCGTACCGATGAGTGGTGTTGAGGGTTTTATGGGTACCAAATACTCCACCACGGTTGTCACAATGGTGGGGGGTTTATGTGTACCGAATACTCCCATGTGTAAGCCTTGTGTTGTTGGTAGATTGTTTGTTAAGTGTTGAGAGAACATTTGTTGAATCCGTGTATCCGATGTCACGTTTTGTAAAGTAAGAACTTGGTAAATGATCACTTGAAAGCTAATATAATTGTTTATATATCATGAGATGGATTATGTTGTTTAATGTGATTTAAACATGTTTTACTCTTTAAGCCTTGTATTGGTAGTATGCATGGGAAAACTTAAATTGAGGGTAGCAAATGGGACTTTGATGTGGTATCCATGATACATGTTGCATATGGTTTAATATGATGTTTTGGAAATGTTAAGTGCATGGTTTTGTTAAGAAATGATGTTATGATGATGTTTTCAAAGAGTTTTGAAAAGTGTTTTCAAAATAGATGGGAAATGGTTTAACTTGCATTGATGATGGTTGTTGTTTGAACATTCCTCACTAAGCCTAGTGTGCATACGTTCTCTTTTCCATCAATGCAGAGAATTGAGATTGAGGCAGCAAGGAAGCAAGGAAAAGAATTCCCAAGACTTGTTTTCAAAGTACGGTTTGGAACGTTGAAAAGTAGTAATAATGACAATGTGTCGTTTGAGGTTTTGGGAGGGCTTTTGAAGAACTCCCTATTTATGCAAGTTTTAATTGTTGTTTTGGACTTGTAATATGTTTTAAATGATTGAGATATGGTTGATTTGATAACTTGAATGTGGACTAGGAAGCATGCCTCTAGAATTGATTGCTTGATTATGCTAGAAAAGCTAAGATGGCTTTTGATGTTGTTATGTTGTTGATTAAGCATGTTGATGATGTTATTTGTTGGTTAGATAAGTGTTAATGTTGGTTGGAATGAGCCAAAGTGTCATATGTTGTACCTAGAGGTCATTACAAGCCTCTGAGCTACTGTACGAGTACCTCAAGGTTCGGTACGGGGGGTTCTGTAGAGGCTCAAAATGCTGAAATTAAGCCTAGAGTACCAATATGCCTAGCCAACGTATTGGTACACCTTGTAGGTAAACAGTTCAAGTGTTGGTACATGGGCCAGCGTACCGAAACACCCCTTCGACATAAACTAGCCGTATTGATACTCAGGGTACCATATCGGTACGGGCTCTAGCTACTAGAATCCTGGGTTTTTAAAATAACCAAGGAGGATCGATATGGGTTTATACTGTATCAGTACGGTTTGGTCAACATACCGTATTGATACGTATTAAACGTGTATCAGAACATGGAGCCATTAAATCTGTTAATCTGTATCCATACGGGCTTGCCGTATCGATACGCCAAGCTGTATTTCAATGCTGAAGTTTAAAAATCTTTAATTTGGTCCCTGATTGTTATGAATACATTTGGATGAGTTCAAGTGGTTGTTTTAGAATGGAAAATAACCTATGAGCACAAAATGGATCTAATTTAGGGTTGGTAAACTTATTTGTTCTAAAGGCCTTGTAATTTGTAATATTTACATTTTGGACCCTAACCTGAGATTCTAATCTAAATATAATGCTACCGTTGAGACGGGTTCATATAGGACTTAAATAATGTGCATCTAGAAAAGATAAAAAATGGGGTTCGGTTTAGGGTTTTAGCTCGGGTTTGCTTTAGCAAACCTAATGTGGCCCTTTTAGTCCAATTTTAGCTAGGTCGGGCGAAAGGGGTTACATTTGGTGGTATAAGAGCTAGGTTTGCAAAAATTGGGATGTTGTTGGTGTTTGTAATATGATGTTTGCTATGCACGATGATTGTTTACATGTATGGTGTTTGAATTATGCCATGTTTGGGTATTTTGGGGACATATTACCATATTACTATGCTTATGTAATGATTTTTGTTTAAAATGGAAGTCTTAGATCCTTGCTTGAAGCTGGCCGGATTATTTTTGTTTTGGGGTAATTATCATGCCTTAGATACAATTTAAACTATGCCATCGAGGAGAAAATTGTGATCTAGTAGAAGCGTTGCTATCGAAGGGTAGGGAGTCGAGGGAGAGATTGTACACCCTGAGAATTTGCCGCCTCTCCTGCCTAATATTCCCGAGGGAGTGGAACAAGTACCACCTGCACCACCTGGTCCAGTGTTTGGTGATATGACGCCCTTGGTTCAGGCGATGACAGGAGCATTCCAGGCTGCGATGGCTGGAGTTAATGTGCCTGCTCTAGCACCTATTGCTGCTAATCTAGGGTTATCGTTAGAGCATTTATACAATCTGTGAGGAATCAAGTTTAGAGGGTTGACACTCGAGGCATTCGAAGAGTGGATGGCTAGTACAGAGTGTATCCTAGTTTAGATGTGATGTAATGATGAGCGCAAGCTAGGGTGTGCGATGTCCTTGTTGTAGGGAGATGCATACAGTTGGTGGACCACTACGATTGCGAATATGGAACCCGGTGAAGTAACATAGAATTCTTCCAAGCTGCCTTCAGGAAGAAGTATCTAGGAGTGAGATACTTGGATGAGAAGAAACGTGAGTTTATGGCCTTGGTTCAGGGCAATATAACAATGTTAGACTATGAGGTGCAATTTGTGATGTTGAGCTAGTATACACCTAAGTTTGTGTCGGACGAGGGGCAATGTTGTGAACATTTTTATATGGATTGGTGCAGGATGTTAAAACGTATATGTTGGTCACTAACTACACTAATTTTGATGTGATGGTTACATAGGAAAAGAATATTGAGCAGAGCTTGGGTTTATCTCATTGTTCTGAAGGTTCTGGCTCTAGAAAGAGAGTGGCAGACTTTGGTTTTGGTGGTGGTCAGTCTAAGAGGTATCGTGATTGGAGGTTTAGACCGGATGCAAGAAGTGGTAGAGATGGTGCTGGTTGAGGATCGTATGGAAAAAATACCCAGGTTCGGGCGGCGCATAATGCTTGTTGGGCTTGTGGATCGAGGGATCATGTGAGGCGAGATTGCCCGCATTGGGCTAGAGAGGGGCAGGCTCCTGCAGTTGGGGCTGCGAATTAGTGTTGGAGACATGATTGTCTTTCGCTTGCTAGAGGTAGGTAGGCACCTGAACCTGTTACTACACCATCCAAAGGCAGTAGGCGCGGCTGAGGTATCTTTCATCGGAGGAATGAGAGACAGAGGACTGTAGCACACACTGTGGTGGTTCGTCTTGAGGATAGTGGACCGACAATGATCTATGTTCACCGCGAAGGGAGGAATGACACGGACATGATAGCAGGTACCTTTACCTTACAATCTATATTATTGTTATCTTTGATAGATTTTGGTTCCATGCATTCATATGTTTTGCATGTGCATGCACATTTGCTTGGTATACTGATAGAAATGCTTGATGTTGGCATGCAAGTAACGAGTTCTTTTGGTGAGACGATTGTTACAAGGAAGTTGTATCGGAGGTGTCCCTTGATGGTTCAAGGACATTTGTTTGCGGTTGATCTGATGGACATGTCATTATATGATTTTGATGTGATTTTGGGTATGGATTGGTTGTTCGAGTCGTGGTTGATTTTGAGACCAAGCGGGTTTTATTAAAGCTCGCTGATGATTACGAGGTAGTAGTTGTGGGTGAGAATGTTAATTTCTTATCTAATATGGTTTCTGCCATGGAAGCGCGTAAGTTACTTGATTTTGGGTGTCAGTCATATCTAGCTTATGTTATGAACCCGAATGTGAAAGAATTATGGACCAAAGATATATGTATTATTTGTGACTTTTTGGGTATGTTTTTGGAAAAGTTACATGGTTTGCCACCGGATAGATAGGTGGAGTTTTGTATTGAGACATATGCTAATTCAGCTCCGGTGTCAATTGCACCATATCGCATGGCACCCAAGGAGTTGAAAGAGTTGAAGATGCAACTCTAGGAACTATTGGATCATGGTTTCATTCGATAGTGTTTTTTCGTGGGGAGCACCAATATTGTTTGTGAAAAAGAAGGATGTCACCTTGAGGATGTGTATTGACTATCGACAACTGAATAAGTTGACAATAAAGAACAAGTATCCCTTGTCACGAATTGATGATTTGTTTGATCAATTTCGAGATGTTACATGTTTTCCAAGATCGATTTGAGATATGGATATTACCAGTTGAAGGTTAAGGATAAGGATATGTTGAAGACTGCTTTTCCTACGTTGTATGGCCATTATGAGTTCTTGGTGATGCCATTTGGGCTAATGAATGCACCTACAACATTCATGGATAAGATGAATCGGGTGTTCCATAAATTTTTAGATCAGTTCATAGTAATGTTCATTGATGATATTCTTGTGTACTCTCGTACCGAGGAGGAACATGATCGACACTTGTGGATTGTGTTGTAGACCTTGTTGGATAATCAGCTTTACGCCTAGTTAGGCAAGTGTGAATTCTGGATTAGGGAGGTGGTTTTCTTTAGAGATGTGGTTTTAGTTGAAGGTATCCGGGTTGATCCTAAGAAGGTTGAGGCAATTATGAGTTGGAAGCAGCCGAAGTCTGTATCAAAAGTCTGTAGTTTCTTGGGTTTGGAGGGTTATTACTGTCGCTTCGTGGATGGGTTTTCTAGGGTTATTGCTCCGTTAACCAAGTTGCCGCAGAAAGATGTACATTTTGAGTGGACATGGGCTAGGCAGCAGGCTTTTGAAAAGTTGAAGGAATTTTTGCACAAGCTCCAGTATTAATTCAACCTGAGTTAGGAAAGGAGTTTGTGGTGTATAGCGACCCATCTTATGTTGGGTTGGGGTGTGTGTTAATACAAGAAGGGAAGGTGGTAGTGTTGAGTGTTTAGTGTGCTTTGCAATTGGTGCAAGTGTACACGTTGCAAGTTATGGTATAGAATAGATGTCATCTCCACAAGGATTGGTGCAACTTATGGATTCTAACTTCTTATACTGAAATGAAAAGTAATTGGTGGTGATAATAGGAATTGAATAAACAAGTAAAAGAAAAGAGCAAGTAAACAAATGAGATGTTGATTGAATGAAAGAGTAGGTCGGGTTATCGTGAGTTGTGGTATGATGATTGAATGGACTATTGTGGTAATTGATTGCAAAAGTAACTCAATCGTCTTAACAATTAGCATCAGTCGAATTGCCTGGGCAACTGGAAATGGTGTGATTGTCTGGGCAAATAGGTAACTTTCTTCAAAGTTCGGCGAAGCGTTCTTCAATGGCTTCTCGTTATCCCTAACTCAAAACACTATTAATTATGCATGACTTGGCGATACATCCCTGCGTTAACCATGGGTGGACAACAATCGATCTTGTGCTTCTCTTAGCCGTTGAAATTCACAACTTATCCCTAAGTCGAATTAGTTTTCACCAACATTCGTTTGCATGAAAACCAAGCTCATTCGTTTCTTGAATCTAACTCTCCCGATATTAGATAAATGGATGAATTCACGAGATCATCTCCCAATTCACTCGTAATTAAAATTAAGAACCAAGAATGAACAAACTTTGAAATTGATTTGCAAGTCAAAAACCTAAACAAGTCCAAACATTTTCACAACCACAAAAACACAATAATCCAAGCCAAGTAAGTTTAATTCATGGCTGGGTGCAAAAGAAATACAAGATAAAATCTACCCAACATGAATCGAATGGAATAAAGAAGAAAGAAGAAGAAGATGTCGAGCAGCCCTAATTTTCTCTCCCCCTCGTCCTCTCTATTGGGTGGTAGCTTGTCTTTTATTTATAGGAGATGGCTAGGTAAAGTTCTTTTTTGATAAGGATGAGTTTAAGTTGGAATTAAATAATATAAAATAGATAAATCTTTTTATTTATTTATTCTCTAAAAACTCCTCATAAACTATTGGAATTTAATCTCTTTTTGATCTCTTCGTGGAACTCCAACTCTTCTAGGATTTATCTTTGCTTCTCGTAATTAACTCAAATTAATTGGATTTATCCTATCAAAATCGACAGCTCCCTTCTTCTTATCCTCAATTGCTTCGATAATTTCTTACTTGCTTGGGCAATTAGATCCTGCACACACAAAAAAATATACCAGCAACACTTTTTCCACAAAAATCAACCGAATTATGTAATCAAACATGACAGTGAAGGAAATAATGCAATTGTGCATGAATGACTAAAAATGCAACTAGAATGAGCCTAAGTCTAACAATAATTAAGAGTAAATATGGTAGAAATATAGTACTTTTACACACTTAACACACCCCCAAACTCGAACTATTACTTGTCCTCAAGCAATGCAAAACTAACAATTACCTGCCAAGACATCAATCATAAAAAATTTTGCTTTGTATTTGACTTCAATCCTCAGAACCGTGACACAAAGTATGATTGCTTTTCAATTTTTCGGATGGCATAGAATTTACTCAGAATTAAACTATAATGCTTGTGACAATGTGTGTGTGGAGTTGTGTACAAGTTGATTTTGAGGATTCCATGTGAACAATATGTTTTTATCAAATTAATTACTGGGGTATTTTATTTTTACTAGAGCAAATTTTGGGCACCTCTAGCATAGCATGCAATTTCTTATTTTAATGTTAATCAACTAGAGCCAATTTCGGGCACCTCTAGCGATTTCTAATGTGTGATAACTAGTGCCGGTCTCGGGCACCTCTAGTAAGATATTGTTTTTAAATCAATCTTAGTTGAGACTAGAGCCGGATAGGCACCTCTAGCTCACATTTTTAAGTTTAATTTTTACCCAATTTTTAAGCAACCTAAGTTCACTAAGTCTCCTTTAATCTGTCAAGTCACAACAGTGTCAAATTATGTTCCGCATCATAGTCAAATTCTAAGTGTTATCCATGCGCATCCTAAAATCGAAAGTTCTATCAATTAAGAGCAGTGGCAAACTCATCATAGGATATCCAACAAGTCTAGGCAAATTAAATCCAGTAAAATGCATGGCAAGTAATATATGCAACATATATGCGATTACTAAAGATGAATGCAACTAAACATGAAACTAACTAGAAACAAACATCCTCCCCCAAACTCAAGGGAAGCATTGTCCTCAATGCTTGCAAGTACAAAAAATTAAAATTAAAATGCAAATAAGTTAGCCGGAAAGGTCGTCACCTTGGATGATGAGTTTTCTTAGGGATGTATGCTTGATTCGTTTTGTGGTTCGCGGGGTTAAGTGCGTGTGGCTGGTGGTGCGGCTTGAGCCCTCACTTCCAGAACCTCATCACTTTGTTCATCATTTTTTCAGTCTCTTCGATGATAGAAGCTTTTACGCTTCGACTTTGATGGCTCGACCGGTGGTGACTTCATTGGTTGGATATGCTTTCGTCCGAATCTGTAAATCTATATAAAGATTCAGTCCGAAAAGGTTCAGACATAGGGGTTTTACCTTTATCTTGTATGGCAGTTGTCGTGGCATCCTCAGTTGCTGGGGCAAGTAGGTTAGCAAGAAACACCGGAAAGACATGGTGTTGTCGGGGTACTTCTCAAGGATCACTCGTGTGATAGCTACGTTATGGTCCCTCATGTACCGCATAAATTGTAATTGCTGGGCTTCCATTCGCTCTAATCGGTGGGATAGTGGGTGAAGCATCTCTTCGATTCGACCCATGCCTGCCGAGGCAAGTTTACTAACCTGGGCATCAGGACTTGTCGAGGCATCAAGAATTGTTGAGGCATCTTTGGTTGCCTGGGTAATTTTCGTTGTAGGGGATTTCTATAGAAATGCTTGTTCTTTTGCCGGTTCTTCACCCATAATCCTCAAGTATTGAGTGCGATTCCACTCGATTCTGGAAGGTAATCTGTTGTTCGTTGGATCACTTGGTACTTTTTCTTTCTCGCATAGTTGGGATATTAAGCTCGGGAAGAAAAGAGCACCTACATCCTTTTTACTACAAGAGAATATCTCATCACAAATAAGTTGTCCAATATTTATAATTCGCTTGTTTAAAATAGAATGCAATAACAAAAGACGAGAATATGAAACTGTGGTGTTGTGTGTGGTGGGCATTAAGCAAGTTTTAACAAATTTATTCCACAATTTTTTCCTGGGTTTTAACATAAGGCAATTTACTATCCCTTTTAAGGCTCCTTGGTTCCATTTGACACCTTCGATTTTGAGGTCCTTGAACACCTTTTCGACTTCGCAATGTATATCCCGTAGAAAGTGTTGATGGTGGCGGCATCAATAAGGATAGCCCTGCCACAAACATAAACATAGGGGTCGTTTGGGTTAGGATAATAAGCATAAAAATTCTCTTACCCATGATACATTGCCGGGCTTTGGTTGATGGCAAAGGATTTGCCATTTGTGGTGCTCAATAATTTTAAAGATGAACACATCAAGGTCGAAGTGCTTGCGGGAGATGGTGTAGGCAAATCCTTGCTCCTCCTATACCTTGCGGTTTGCAAACTTGGCTAGATATATCTCCTCAATGGTTGGTGTTGCAAATTGGAGGAATGGTGGTTCCTTGGGTGAACTCGGGTGAGCCATAGTTTTGAGATTTTTGCCCATGGTGATTGTGGTTGTGGTAGGAAGTAAAAACAAAGAAAATAAAAGAAATAAAGTTTTGAGAGTTCAAATAGTATAAGAAAGAGTAGATGAAGTTTGAAAGTTTAATGGTGAAGTAGGATATGGTAAAGATTATGGTGATTTTCGGCTAATGGGAGGAAAGAAAAGAAAGTAGGAAAGAATGGAAATAAAAAATGATGAGGGGATTGGTTAGGGTATGCGGCAAAGGGGATAGGGGGAATGTAGAGGGGTATGCGGCTAGAGGATAAAACGGATGATAATTAAGGTAAAAACTAATAATTAAATAGGCCTTTGTAAGCTCCCAAAATCAGCCCATTATTCCCTCTTAAGGATAAACTTCAAATTTTAATTCAACTCCTCCTTATCTCGATTCTTATCCTAAAATTCAAACACAAATAAAAAGATAAACATTAATTAAAGATAAAAATAAAATTAAATAAATAAAGTTAAAGATAAATAAGATAAACTGAAAATTATAAAAAATAATTATCCTAAAAAGTATATGGAAAGATAAAATTTAAAACTTAAAATAAGAAATAAAAATAAAACCAAAATTAAAAATAAGTCCGAAATTAAAAACAAAACTAAAAAGTAAGAAATACTAAAGCAGAGCATGATCATGCATCTCCTAGAGTAACCACTTCCTTGTCTCGCTCAACATGGGTACCGGTATAGTGCTTTAATCTTTGTCTGTTAACTTTGGATTCATGTCCGTTAATGGTGAACTTGATTATCACGGCACCATGGGAGAATGGTTTTATTACCTCGAATGGCCCAGACCATCTCGATTTCAGTTTTCCCAGAAAGAGTTTTAACCGAGAATTGTAGAGAAGAACTAATTGCCTAGGCAAAAATTACCACTGCAATAGCTACTTTTTGTGCCAACGCTTCATTTTTTCCTTGTAAATTCTTGCATTGTTGTAGGCTATGGCACGGATTTCTTTGATCTCGTTGAGGTCCATTAATTGCTTTTGCCCTGTACTTTCCCAATCCATGTTAACGGTTTTGATTGCCCAATAAGCCTTATGCTCGATCTCCACCGGAAGATGGCAAGTCTTACCGTAAACAAGTCTGTAAGGCAACATGCCTAAAGGTGTCTTGAATGCTTTTCGATAGGCCCATAGTGCTTCATCAATTCTTGTAGACCAATCTTTTTGGGAAGGATTGACAACTTTTTCAAGGATAGCCTTTAATTCACGATTGGAAATTTTGGCTTGCCCGTTTGTCTGTGGATGATATGTTGTGGCAATTTTGTGTGTTACTCCAAATCGCTCCAACATTTTGGCAATCAGCCTATTATCGAAGTGTGTGCCTCCATCGTTGATAACTACCCTTGGTGTCCCGAATCGTGTGAATATATTTTTCTGTAAGAATTTATATACGGTCTTTGAATCGTTTCTGGGAACTGCAGCCGCCTCTACCCATTTAGACACGTAGTTGTATAAATTACCGAATGAGGATGAGAAGGGTCCCATAAAGTCGATCCCCTACACGTCAAACAACTCGACCTTAAGAATATTCTGCAGTGGTATCTCATGTCATCACGAAATATTTCCCGTTCGCTGACAACGATCACACCTCTTGTAGAATTTTTGAGCATCTTTGTAAAGAGTGGGCCAATACAAACCGGATTGTAGGACTTTGGCCGTGGTGCAAGTTCTTCCAAAATGGCCTCTATAGGGTGAAGAGTGACATTGTCGAAGCACATTGTCCTGCTCCTCCTCGGGAACATATCGTCTTATCACCTGATCTGCATATGTTTAAACAAAAGAGGCTCGTCCCAATAATAATGCTTAGCATCATGTTGAAACCACTTTTTTCTTTGGTGAGTAAGGTCATGAGGCAAAATACCACTAACTAAGAAATTAAATAATCGGCATACTAGAGGGCTGCTATAGCAACTAACAACTACTCACCCGGGAATGTGTCGTGGATCTCCAAAGAGTCTGAATCTTCATCGCCTTTTTCCATCCTTGATAAGTGATTGACAACTTGGTTCTCCGCTCCTTTCATGTCCTTAATTTCGATGCCAAACTCTTGTAAAAGTAAAATCCAACGAATTAAACGAGGTTTGGCATCTTTCTTAGCAAATAGGTACTTAATTGCTGAATGATTAGTATGAACAATTACCTTAGTACCAATCAAGTAGGAACAAAACTTATCAAATGCGAAAACTACTGCTAGTAATTCTTTCTCCTTCGTAGTGTAATTTGATTGCACACCATTTAGAGTTTTACTAGCGTAGTAAATCAAATGGAAAATCTTACCTATGTGTTGCCCTAAAACGGCTCCTACTGCGAAGTCACTTGTGTCGCACATGAGTTCAAAAAATAAGGTCCAATCGGGCTGGACAATAATAAGCGCCGAGGCAAGTTGCTTTTTCAGGGCTTCAAATGCCGTGGCACAAGATTCATCAAAGTTGAAAGCCTTATCCTGCTCAAGAAAATTACACAAGGGCTTAGAAATCTTAGAAAAATTATGAATAAACCATTTGTAAAAACCTGCATGTCTGAGAAAACTTCAGATTCCCTTGACTGAAGTTGGTGGCGGCAATCTCTCAATTGCATCCACCTTCGCTCTATCCACTCCGATTCCTTTGGATGAGATTTTATGGCCGAGCACAATACCTTCGTCCACCATAAAATGGCACTTCTCCCAATTTAGCACTAGGTCAGATTCTTCGCATCGTGATAATACCTTCTCCAAATTGCTGAGGCAATTGTCAAAGTTATCTCTGAAAATCGTCCATGAAGATTTCAAGGAAATCTTCCACCATGTCAGAGAAAATTGCCATCATGCATCGTTGAAAGGTTTTCGGGGCATTGCATAATCCGAACGACATCCTTCAAAATGCATATGTACCATATGGGCATGTAAAAGTGGTCTTTTCCTGATCATCTGGTGCTATAGCGATATGGTTATAACCTGAGTAACCATCAAGAAAATAATAAAATGATTTACCTGCAAGACGGTCAAGCATTTGGTCAATAAAGGGTAAAGGAAAGTGATCTTTCCTAGTAGCTTTATTTAACTTACGGTAATCCATACAAACCCTCCAACCGGTCATAGTCCTAGTTGGAATGAGTTCATTGCTTTTGTTACTTACCACGGTTATACCTCCCTTTTTCGGTACACATTGTATCAGACTTACCCATGTACTGTCAGAGATAGGATATATGATATCGACGTCAAGCCATTTGATGATTTCATTCATCACAACCTCCTTTATGGCGGGGTTAAGTCTTCTTTGTGCCTCAATTGATGGTTTATGATCATCCTCCAATAGGATTTTGTGCATACATACCGCCGGGCTAATTCCCTTCAAGTCTGCAATTGTCAAACCTATTACTTTTTGTGCAGCTTCAACATGTCAATCAGCCTCTTTTCTTGTTCAGGCTGTAACTTAGAAGAAATTATCACGGGCAAAGTGTTATCATTTCCCAAATAAGCATATTTTAATTAACCTGGCAATGGTTTCAATTTGAGTATCGATGGTTGCTCAATAGAGGTTTTTCGAGTTTACCTTCCTTACCTGAGTACTCTAATGGTTCAAAATACTTACATGGTCGACTCACTATCTAGTTCGCTTCATCTTGCTCTTCGTCGATTAGTTCCTCAGGGTTTTCAGGTTGGGCAATGCAATTTCCGAGGTAATTCTCTTCCATGTCAAAATTGAATTCGGTGGTGGCTTGAATGACTTGGCATTCTTCTGGATCGTCAGTATGCTTAAGGGTTTGGAAGACATTAAGCTTGACTTGCTGTCATTTACCCTCATAGTGAGCTCTCATTTCTCGACATCGATCAAGGTTCTTCCCTTTGCTAAAAACAGACTCCCAAGAATAATGGGTGCGAACTCATCTGCTTCACAATCCAAAACGATGAAATCAGTTGGAAAAATAAATTTATCATCTCTTACCAGAATATCTTGATTTTCCCTCTAGATGCACATAAGATCTGTCTGCAAGCTTTAGCATCACTATTATTGGCCTTGCCTTCCCTATTCCCAATCTCTGGAAAACAGATTTCGGCATGAGGTTTATTCTTGCTCAAAGATCACACAAGGCCTTCCCGGTGTAGTGATTTTTGATAGCACATGGTATAGTGAAACTGCCAGGATCCTTAAGTTTAGGTGGCATGCGGTTGTGCAACATGGCCATGTATCCTTCTGTCACGGCCACTATTTCAAACTTACCTAGCCTTGTTCACTTAGAGACAATGTCTTTAAGGAACTTAGCATAGTTTGGCATTTGCTCTATCGCCTCTACCAACGACAAATTGATGTGAACTTGCTTCAAGATGTCAAGAAATTTCTTGAACTGATATTCTTGCTTCTGTCGTTTCAGCCTTTGTGGGAATGGTGGTGGAATTCGGATCTCCTCTTCTTTCTTTTTTGATTTAGGATTTTTATCACAAATTACCTGGGCATCGAGAATTGCTGGGGCAATTGGAATTGCCTAGGTATTGGATTTCACCTGGGTAATTGCCGATTGATCAATTTTGGAGTCTTTTTGGATAAAAGATCGTTATGCTGGTTGAGTGTTCTCCATTGGATGAGCTTGGTCTTCCTTAAGCTACCAGCCACTCCGAGTGATGATTACCTTACACTACTCGTGGCCTACTCCTTTTGCGACCTCATTATCGCTAGGTAAGCCGCCTAGAGGTATTGTATTCAATTTCCAAGCGAATTGCTCGACTTGTGTTTCTAAGGATTTCAAGGATGCTTCCTGATTTTGCAATCTCATCCAGTCCTATTAATGAAAGCATCAGTCTTTTTCATGAAACTACTATTCTCAACTATATAAGATTCAGTTTTTAACATAAAAGAATTGAGAGAATTTTCCAAAGTACTAGGTAGTGTCGATTGTTGTTGCGGCATCTGTTGCCGTGGCATGTTCTACTGGAATCCCGATGCTTGTGTATTTTGACTGTTCTGATTAATAGCGTTGTTTGAGTTGCTCCATGAAAAATTAGGGTACTTCTTCTAGGATGGATTGTATGTGTTGAACATTACATTGTTGTTCCAATTGTAGTTTTCAACATAAAAACTAGATTCTGGGTTCTGTGGACACTCAAAAGAATCATGGTTAAATCATAAATTGAATCTACTACCTTGATCTCTTATGTGTTGCTTGGTCGTTGTATATTCTTAACCAAATTGGTTAGGGAGGCCAATTGTGCAGAAATGGATCCGATAAATCAAGCTCATTTATCATGGCATTTCGTCTGACTATTACCCTTCGGGTAGTTGAAAACTGGTAGTCGTTCTTGGCAAGATGGTTAGAATCTCTATCGCTTCCTCAGGTGACTTGTCAATGAGTATGCCATTTGCCGAGGCATCTAGCATCATTTTTGTCGGCATATTCACTGAGTTGTAGAACATCATCACTTGTGTCCATACTGGGAATTCGTGCATGGGACATTTGTGTAAAAGCTCTATGTATCGCTCCCAAGCCTCATACATGGATTCATCATCTGCCTACAAAAAGAAGTAATATCATTACGCAATTTATCAGCCATATTTGTAAAACTAAATCTAGAAATGAAATCATGACATAAATCCGTCCAAGATCCTATAGATCCTAATGAAATACGGTTTAACCACGTCTTTGCCCTATCCCTTAGTGAATAGGGAAATAATTTCAGCCTTAGGATATCCTCATAGACTCCTTGTAGTTTGAATGAATTGCAAATCTCAAGGAATGATTTAAGATGTTGTCTGGCATCTTCAGTGGTTGATCCGCCAAATTGACCAATCATATTGTTCATGTTGAACATCACATGTTTTAATTCAAAGTGGGTGACTTCTATTTCATGTGTGACAACTCCTGGATTGAGACCGTTTAGATCCTCCTCTAGGTAATCTCGGATTGGTCTATTCCTGACATGAACTTTTTGTTCGATTTGAGCTCATCCTCCTCTTACTGTAATATTCTGATTGCCGTCGGTATTCAAATTGCCGACTTTATTAACATGTTGTTTAGCCATTTTTGCTCGTTGTTCTTGTCTTCTTCTATGAAGAGCTCGTTCTATCTCAGGTTCAAATGGGTAGTCTTGTGCTCTTGGTCTCTCCCTGGTCATGTACATATGTAAAACCAAAGAATGTTATCCCCTTGAAACCGATTAACAAAAATAAAAAGAAACAAAGGTGCAAAAAATAAAAATCAAAGTCGCTATTTCCAATCCCCGGCAACGGCGCCAAAAACTTGATGCGTGTTTAGAGTGCTTCGCAATTGGTGCAAGTGTACATGTCGCAAGTTATAGTATAGAATAGATATCGTCTCCATAGGGATTGGTGCAACTTCTGGATTCTAACTTCTTGTACTGAAAAGAAAAGTAATTGGTGGTGATAATAGGAATTGAATTAACAAGTAAAATAAAAGAGCAAGTAAACAAAGGAGATGTTGATTGAATGAGAGAGTAGGTCGGGTTACGTGAGTTGTGGTGTGATGATTGAATGGACTGTCGTGGTAATTGATTGTAAGAGTAACTCAATCGTCTTAACAATTAGCATCAGTCGAATTGATGGGGCAATTGTAATTGCCTGGGCAACTGGGAATGGTGCGATTGCTTGGGCAATTGGGCGACTTCTTTCAAAGTTCGGCGAAGCGTTCTTCAATGGCTTCTCGTTATCCCTAACTCAAAACACTGTTAATTGTACATGCCTTGGCGATACATCCCTGCGTTAACCATGGGTGGACAACAACTGATCTTGCGCCTCTCTTAGTCATTGAAATTCACAACTTATCCCTAAGTCGAATTAGTCTTCACCAACATTCGTTTGTATGAAAACCATGCTCATTCGTTTCTTGAATCTAACTCTTCTGATATTAGATAAATGGATGAATTCATGAGATTCTCTCCCAATTCACTCTCAATTAAAATTAAGAACCATGAATGAACAAACTTTGAAATTGAATTGTAACTCAAAAACCTAAACAAATCCAAACGTTTTTACAACCGCAAAAACACAATAACCCAAGCCAAGTAAGTTTAGTTCATGGATGGGTGCAAAAGAAATACAAGATAAAATCTACCCAACATGAATCGAATGAAATAAAGAAGAAAGAAGAAGATGTCGAGCAGCCCTAATTTTCTCTCCCCCTCGTCCTCTCTATAGGGTGGCGGCTTGTCTTCTATTTATAGGAGATGGCTAGGTCAAGTTCTTTTTTGATAAGGATGAATTTAAGTTGGAATTAAATAATATAAAAGAGATAAATCTCTTTTATTTATTTATTCTCCAAAAACTCCTCATAAACACTTGGAATTTAATCTCCTTTTGATCTCTTCGTGGAACTCTAACTCTTCTAGGATTTATCCTTGCTTCTCGTAATTAGCTTGAATTAATTGGATTTATCCTATCAAAATTGGCAGCTCCTTCTTCTTATCCTTAATTGCTTCAGCAATTTCCTACTTGCTTGGGCAATTAGATCCTGCACACACAAAAACACATACCAGCAGCACCTTCTCCACAAAAATCAACCGAATTATGTAATCAAACATGACAGTGAAGGAAACAATTCAATTATGCATGAATGACTAAAAATGCAACTAGAATGAGCCTAAGTCTAACAATAATTAAGAGTAAATAGGGTAGAAATATAGTACTTTTACACACTTAACAGGTAGCCTATGCATCGAGATAGTTGAAAGTGCACGAACGCAACTACCTACGCATGATCTTGAGCTTGTCGCGGTAGTGTTTGCGTTGAAGATTTAGAGACATTACCTCTTTGGTGGAAAAAGTGTTTTATACACTGATCATAAGAGTTTGAAGTATTTGTTGACGTAAAAGGAGTTAAATCTCAAGCAGCGTAGGTGGTTGGAATTGTTAAAGGATTATGATTTGATCATTGAGTATCATCTGAGCAAAGCCAATGTTGTGGCTGATGCTTTGAGTAAAAAAGACGTTGTGGAAATTGCAAGTGAAACTGTCACTTTCGTAATTAATTAAGGAAAAACAACCGTATGATGAGATGTTACTCCCGCAAGTCAAAGATATCATGGATGGAAATTCTACAGATTTTCACTTTAATAACGATGATGCGTTGTGTTTTAAGGAGTAGATTGTGGGGCCTAATGACGTAGAGTTGAAATGGATGATTTTGACTAAGGCACATGCTAGTCCTTTTGCTATGCATCCCGGTAGTACTAAAATGTATTAGGGGTTGAGGAAGGAGTACTATTGGGTGGGTTTGAAAAGGGATGTGGTTGATTTTGTTGCTAAGTGTATGGTATGTCACCGTGTGAAAGCTAAACATCAGTTTCATTTCGGGTTGCTGCAACCGTTAAAAATTCTAGAGTGGAAATAGGAGAGAATCACCATGGATTTTCTGCCGGGGTTGCCTTTGACACCGACTAAAAAGAATTCCATTTGGATGATTATTGATCGATTTATGAAGTTTGCACATTTTCTGTCAGTGCATATGACGTACTATTTGGATAGGTTGGTGGATTTGTATGTTGCTGAAATTGTGAGGTTGCAAGGGTATCTAAGTTGATTGTTTCGGATAGGGATCTATAGTTTACAGCATGGTTTTGGAAATATTTGCATCAAGCTTTGGGTACTCGCTTGAATTTTAGTACATCTTATCATCCTCAAAACGGATGACCAGTTAGAGTTTGTGATTCAGATCTTGGAGGATACGTTGAGATGTTGCATCATTGAGTTCCAAGGAACTTGGGAAAGGCAGTTGCCTTTGTTGAGTTTGCGTACAATAATAGCTATCAAGAAAGTATAAAGATGGCACCGTATGAAGTCTTGTATGGTAGGAGGTGTCGTACACCCCTGTATTGGGCTGAGGCTAGGGAAAAGTATGTTTCTATGCCTGATGTGTTTGAAAGAAACCTATGAAAAAGTAAAGATAATTTGTGACTATTTAAAAGAGGCCTCAGATAGGAAGAAATCCTAAGCGGATTTGAAGCGTAAAGAGAGGTTGAGCACGTTGTGGGCGAAAGAGTTGTCTTGAAAGTTTTGCCTTGGAAGAAGGTGATGCGTTTTGGGCTAAAAGGAAAGTTGAGCCCAAAATTTATTGGATCGTATGAGGTGCTAGAACGCATTGGTCCTGTAGCTTATTGGTTGAGGATGCCTCCTGAGCTAGAGAAGATTCATGATGTGTTTCATGTATCCATGTTGCGGAGGTATCGCTTGGATCCATCGCATGTTATGTCAGTTGAGGATGTTGAGTTGTGACGGATTTGTCTTATGAATAGGAACCCATGGATATCCTTGACTCTATTAGCAAATTTCTTCATGGCAAGATGATAGAGCTTGTTAAGGTATTGTGGTGACATCGCAGTGTTGAGGAGGCCACATAGGAGAGTAAGTCGGACATGGTTGCTAGTTTCCGCATCTATTTCCACCATAAAAATTTCAAGGATAAAATTTATTAAGGGGAGAGTTGTAACGCCCTGGTTTTGGGCCTTAGAGTTTCAAGGTGATTAAACGGTTTGATGAACCAAAATTAGAGATTCGAGTCAGATTCAGGATTAAAATCAAAATAAATAATTTTGGTGCGAGAAAATTATGGGAAAATATCTAAAAATCATTATTTAGTATATGGATATTTTTGGTAAAGTCAATTTTGGAAAATGGAATTTAGAAATTGGACATTTTGGCTAGTGACCAAAATGTAAAGAATGAAAACTATTTTTAATGACTATTTTGAAAAAGGTCAAATCTTAGAATCCTTAAGGAGCTATTTTACCCAATATTTTATCTAAGTTTCATCTTAATTTGGATTATTTTTAATGAGTTTTAATTAAAAGAATTAAAGAGAAATTGATTAAAAGAAGGTAGTTATTTTCTTAAAACATATTTGACGTAACTTCTTTTCTCAAACTTTTCTCTCTCAACTTTTCTTCAGCCAAACACTACTATTTTGTATCAAAGATTAGAGCTAATGTTCTTGATTTCTTAAATCTTTGATTTCTAGTAGAATTCTTCAATCTTGTTTTCCAAAATCTCATTGTTTTTCCTTGTTTTTCAAGAGTAAACATCCAATTGAGAGGAAATTAACTCATTAGAGGTAAGGTTTTTCTTCTCCTCTAATGAATGGTTCTTTATTGAAATTCCCAAGTATTTGATCCTTTTTAATGTTTTCTAATGGGTTTTGATGATTTAAATGTGGAAATTGATTAAATCAAGGTGTAATTGATGAGATTAGGTGATTTCTATTTCGGATATTTTTTGCTGAGTTTTTGATTGGTTATAATCATGATTTTGATGTTTTATAATGTTAATAAGTTGATTTTAACATTGAAATCCTGAAACTATGTGAATCTCTAATTTCCTAGGTTGTGAATTATGTGTTTTTGAGGAGTTGTGGTGGTTAAATGAATGTTGGAGATATAAGGATGTTATAGTAATATTTTTAGATGTTGATTGATGACAATTGATATGTTGAAATGTTAGGTTGTGGTTGGGTTAAGTTTAGAAGGGGTTTGTTGTTAGTTTTGGGTGTTGTGGAGGGAAATTGGATGAAGGATGTTGAGATTTAGTGTTGTGTGATGGTGATTGCATTTTGATGCAATGTACCTATTTTTGTGTGAATAAAAGTAGGGGAAGTTGTTCCTCAAGCTTGAACGTTGGATTCAGAAGCTTTGGAGGCATGATTGTCGCATCGGCAAGCGAGGCTTTGTGAGTGAGTGGAAATAAGTTTTCAACTTTGCAAAGGTTTGAAAGTTGAGTTTGGGGGTTTAGACCGAGCTTGAAACGTTGGTCTAAGCTCGGAAGTAAGTAAAGGACAAATTATCTCTCAAACTCGGTTTGGCTAATAGTTTGATGCACTTATTTTATATGGTTTTAATTACGCATTGTAAATGCATGTTTTGAGCATGGTTTAATGATGGAAATTGGTTATAAAATGATGTTGTTGCATTTGGAAGTAATGCATGTTTTGTAAATATTTATGAACATTAGTTAATGCAAGGTTTATTGCATTGGTTAAATGATTTTGATGATGCATATTAAACAATGAGTTGTTGTTGTTCAAATGAATTACATTGGTAAGTGATGCTATAAAAAGGTTTGTAAATGAAATCGAATATAGCTGACTGGCTATAGGATTGATAGTGCACTATAAAAAGGTGCCTTGGATGTCGAGGTGTTTATACGGTGTACCGAATACTCCATCCAAGTACCTTAACGGTCGAGGGTTTATGTGTACCAAGACTCCCATTAGTGGATTAAACATCATTTTGAAGAGTGATGTTGAGGGTTTTATGGGTACCGAATACTCCACCATGGGTGTCACAATGGTGGGGGTTTATGCATACTGAATACTCCTGTGTGTGAGCCTTGTGTTGCCGGTAGATTGTTTGTTAAGTGTTGAGAAAACACTTGTTGAATCCGTGTATCCGATGTTACATTTTGTAAAGTGAGAACTTGGTAAATGATCACTTGAAAGCCAATATAATTGTTTATGTATCATGAGATGGATTATGTTGTTTAATGTGATTTAAACATGTTTTACTCTTTAAGCCCTGCATTGGTAGTATGAATGGGAAAGCTTAAATTGAGGGTAGCAAATGGGAATTTGCTGTGGTATCCATGATACATGTTGCATATGCTTTAATATGTTGTTTTGGAAATGTTAAGTGCATGGTTTTGTTAAGGCATGATGTTATGATGATGTTTTCAAAGAGTTTTGAAAAGTGTTTTCAAAATAGATGTGAAATGGTTTAACTTGCATTGATGGTGGTTGTTGTTTAAGCATTCCTCACTAAGCCTAGTGTGCTTACACTCTATTTTCCATCAATACAAAGAATTGAGATTGAGGCAACAAGGAAGCAGGGAAAATAATTCCCAAGACTTGTTTTCAAAATACGGTTTGGAACGTTGAAAAATAGTAATAATGGCAATGTGTTGTTTGAGGTTTTAGGAGGGTTTTTGAAGAACTCTCTGTTGATGCAAGCTTTAATTGTTGTTTTGGAATTGTAATATGTTTTAAGTGATTGAGATATGGTTGGTTTCATGACTTGAATGTGGACTAGGAAGCATGCCTCTAGAATTGACTGCTTGAGTATGCTAGAAAAGCTAAGATGGCTTTTGATGTTCTTATGTTGTTGATTAAGCATGTTGATGGTCTTATTTGTTGGTTAGATAAGTGCTAATGTTGTTTGGAATGAGCCAAAGTGTCATATGTTGGACCTAGAGGTCATTACAGGCCTCTGCATACCGGTATGGGTACCTCAAGGTTCGGTACGTGGGGTTCTTTAGAGGCTCAAAACATTGAAATTAAGTCTAGCATACCGATACGCTTAGCCAATGTATCGGTACACCTTGTAGGTAAACAGTTCAAGTGTCGGTACACAGGCCATCATACCGAAACACCCTTTCGACATAAACTAGCCGTATTGATACTCAGGGTACCGTATCGGTACGAGCTCTAGCTACTGAAATCCTGGGTTTTTAAAATAACCAAGGGGGATCGGTACGGGTCAACACCGTATCGGCACGGTTTGGTCAATATACCGTATCGATACGTATTAAACGTGTATCGAAATGGAGAGCCGTTAAGTCTGTTTATCCGTATCGATATGGGCTTGCCTGTATCGATACGCCAAGCTGTATTTTAATGTTGAAGTTTAGAAATCTTGCAATTTGGTCCCGGATTGTTATGAATGCATCTGGATGAGTTCGAGTGGTTGTTTTGGAATGGAAAATAACCTATGAGCATGAAATGGATCTAATTAATGGTTGGTAAACTTATTTTTTCTAAAGGCCTTGTAATTTGTAATATTTATGTTTTGGACCCTAATCTGAGATTCTGAGATTCTGATCGCATATGCCCACGTACCTGAGCAAATAAGAAAAAGCTTGATGAAAGAGGAGAAAAATGCATTTTCATTGGTTATGATGAACGGAGTAAAGCCTACAAACTATATAATCCTCTCACCAAGAAGATGATAATCTCAAGAGACATTGAGTTCGATGAAGCAGAACACTGAAGATGAAGCTAAACAAAAATTTTTAACGAAAAAAATAAGATTAAAAAGATAGTTGATGGACTATTTTTAACGAAGAAAATGAAGATGATGACTTCATCAACCAAGATGAACAAGGTGGTGATCAAGGTCCTCAACAAAATTTGGCTGAATCATCTTCATCAAGCAATAATGGCAGTAGTACCAGAATAGACAATCTTGAAGTACAACCGACCAAAGTTCAAAGATCTACAAGAGAAATAAGAGTACGAGAAAGATATAAGGATTATGAAACTGAAAACATTTCACTTTTCTATTTATTTGCTGACAGTGAACTATTAAAATTTAAAGATGAAGTAAAAGAAAATAAGATTGAACGTGTTATTAAAGGACGAAAAGCATGGAACGAGAAATAGGGTTTGAGGAGGAGTGTTAGAAGACAAACCCTATTAAGCTCATGAAGTAGGAAACATTAGAAACTTAATTAAAAGCTTGTGCAACGTAGCAAGATAAAGTAACATGGATTAATCAAGAAATTGCTTGAAGAGTATGATAGCAAAGTGTGGCAGCTGTTGGAAAATTCAAGAACCTTTGGCAACCAAGAAATGTGTGGCAGCAGCTAGAATACTCTTTAGCAATGAAGCAATGGACACGTCAATCACTAGAGATTTCTAGGATTAATTTAAATAATATTTTAACTAGTTTATAGGTAGTTTCTTAAGTCGGTTATGTACCCTGATGAGTAGTTTAAATGATTACTTTTTCATCTTTAATTATGCCTCTAAAGATTCGAATATAATATTGATCTGGGCTTTATTATGTGTTTTTCGTGCAGACCTTTAATTCTAGAAAACACACTGAAAAGAGGCAAAATTCTACAAATTTTATCTGGAGTCAAGGTTGAGCTAGTGGGCTTGAACCCGGGCATAAAAAATCTGACTGGACGCCACATCAACATTTTGATAGCTTATCAGCCGCATTTTGATAGCTTATCAAACTGATTTAAAATTTAAACTTTAGATTGTCTTTTGTATTTAATTTAAATATTTTTAGGATTTATCTTTTATCATTTTAGGTTATTTTTAGAGTTTTAGAATACTATAAATACCCTCTTTGGGGTAAGCTAGAGCATCATCTCTCATCTTCCATTCTTAGTTTGTTCTATCTTTTTAAATTTTATAAAATTCTCTTCTTTCTTTACGTTTTTATTTTTAAGTTTTCATTTCCTTTTAAAATGTCGTGTATGATTTTTCCATAATCATGCTCGGCTAATTTTTCAACAAGCCAAGGGCTTAGCAACAACTCAATTCGATGGTGAGAATCGAAAAGCACTTTATAACTTCGTATATATTTCTCAATTTTCTGCAGCTTGGATTTGCAATCGGCTTTTCCATTTAAAATCCTTACACTTTCGAATTCAAAAAGAGCTCATTGGTTTGAATGTTGTTTCGATTTATAGTTGGGAGGAAGGATCGGCTTGTAGAATATTCAACTTCCTATTAACACACTTAGCGACGGATTCGCTAAGGGAAATTGAGATCGGATTCGATTCTCATTGAGACAACATAGTTCGAGTCAGGTTTTTTCAGATTTAAAAACTATTTTATTCTAACGGCGATAGTCGTGGTTAGTCTAGCCAGAAAAATTGAAATTCAAAAATTGGTTTTGGATTACCGGTTTACCGGAGAGAAAAACAAGTTACAAGGGTTGGGCCTTGTAGACTATAACCGACAATTATCCTAAGTAAAAATCTTATTCGATGATCGATTGGAAATGAGTCAAAGTGAAGCTTGAGGTTGTTACTTAAACTGAATATTTTCTTGAATTTACTTGCATTCTTAGATTTAAAACTTTTGTTTCTTAGATTTATTTAAATTAAACTCCTGCTACAAACCCCCCATTTACTTTATTTTTTTGTACAATCAGAGTCAAAACCTGCAGATATCAGAAGCTCCTTAGTCCCTGCGGATCGACCATTCTTCTCTATTACTATGTTATTTATTTATTTCATTTGAGATTAAGAATATTTATTTGACAGTTCACGACGCTTGTCATACCCTATAAATAGTTGTTGTGGCATTTGTCTAGGTGTAAGTGAGAAACAAAATCAGTGCAGGTGCAAGTGAAAAAAAACCATAGTGTGAGTCGAGAGAGAGTTAAGTGAAGCTTAGATAAGTTTTGTTTGTAAACTAGCCACAGCTAGTGTAGTGTTGAAAAAAGTTGCATTAGTATATTGGTTCGTATTAATAAATTGTATGAGTTATAAATTATATCGAGTGTCCAACAACGCTTTCAACATACAGGTGATCTTAATCCATGATCATGTATTTTTTTATTCCCTCATATTCCCTTAGGTCATTTGTTTTAGACCCATTAGGAGCGCTTACTTCTTTCCCTTAGAATTCTCCTTCTCCTCATTTTCAGGTAGGATTAGAATTAGAATTTGTCAAAAAAAAAAATAAGGATGTGATACTAGATTAAAATCATTTGTGAAGTTAAAAAGTTTCACTATAAATGTATCAAACATTAATATCTTATATATAAAAATTTCAAAAAAATTATTTTACCTATCAATAAATTGTGTTTCTTTCTTACTAGTTGCATTTTAATGTAATATTTGTTCATCGTCCGTTCTTGGTAACATTATCCCCAAGCAGCTACAATCCCAGTAATGCTCACCAATGATTGAATTCTAGAAGTAGTTAGAAAATAGGTGCAAAAGGCTGGTGGAATTGCACTAAAAATGTAGCAATTCTTTTTCAAATTGCACGCCTAATGGTTTCTTTGCCTTGCATTAAAACCGAGTTGGCCCTGCATCTGGAATTCTCCACATGTATGTGAAACTTTGAAAATGTTTGTTCTACTTTTTTACTGTGTTTTTCTCCATCAGGACTACCGGCTATTTCCTTGACAACTTTTTGCTTTCTCAATCATATTATTGGGTACCCTTCGACCCATTCGAAAGAATTTTTTAAAGTGTCGATATTTGAATAGTTAATCAAAACTTTTAATAATTGATTATCTTTCTGGAGTGTCTATGGAACAGAATTTAGCTCTTGATTTAAGCTTAAGACCATAACATCAAATCCGCCAACACAATACATATTGTTAAGAGTTATGATTGCCTATTTGAAAGACAACACTTCAAAGACTTTTCTTGATAGAGTCGAGAAATCCCTCAACACATATATATTTTTATATAATAACTATTAACTATTCATATATTCCGTCCGATTCAAACCCCTAAATCGAAACATAACACGTGATTCAGCACTTAAACCCAAAGTTTTTCAAAAATACTGGATGATTATGATTTATGGAATTTTCTAATTTTTTGTGAGGATAATTTGTATAATGATTGATTCATAAGTGTTTCCCCATGTCACCTTAATTTGTCAGCCAAATTCATAACTTGCATCCAAGATATCATTCTTTTGAAAAGCTCCCACCATCACCACCCACTCTGTCGGTGTCGAGGTTTTGTCGCCGTCCGTCCCTACGCGTTTCTTGACACACGCATCTATTGCTCTAAACCAAAGACTTAAAAAGGAGAGAGACCCATTTTGCAAAAAGAATAAAGAAAATAAGTTGATACGAAGACATTTGCGATGAAAACTACTTTATGGCATCATGTTAATGGGTGGTTCGTGAGTCAGCATGCATGACTTTTCTCGAGCAGTGTGGATATGGAAATGGAGATTTGGTTCGTCCGAGTGGGCATCAAATGTTTTTCCTGTCCAATGATGGGAGGTTTACATGGCCTTATCATGTATTATTGAATGGATTGTAACTCAACAACTAAACTGTTTCCAGAACACACTGAAATTCACATTGAATCTATCTACTTGTAATGTTTTTCTTTGGTGACTTAGTCCTTGAGGTTCGTCTTGTCCACCTCGTGATTTTAATGGGTACGCTTGTTTTCTCTTTTGATTTGACTATCATCATTTAATTTGCTTCCGGAATGAGCATACATTCAGCCCATTTTATCTACAACACTGATCGGTTCAGTGCCGGAACTATATACTGACTAGTGATATCATGACTCCATAAAAATATTAAAATTAAAAAGTTTTATGGTAAAATTATTTTTTTACCTTTAAAAATATATAACTCATTATTGCTTTTCTTTGATTTTAATTTTTTCAAATGATCTCCTTAATAAATAGTGTTGAGTTCCACCACTAGATCAGTCCAATATAAACTGAAACATAAATCACTATTTATAAAAAACATAATTTGATAAGATAATCATTCTTTCGTTTATTTGGTAAGAACATAATACAATTTATTATCTTCATAAAAGAACTGATACAATTTATACAATATTAAACATCTTGTATAACGTTGCTTGAGGCGATGATGGCTGGGTCGTATATGGGGGACCGGGAAGCTAGGATAACGTCCTTATTGGTCACATATGGGGAGTGTATCTAGTGGTTAGGTTTTTGTGGTGTCATTGGTATATCCTTTTATGTGTGGTACTCTTTTCCTCCACTTAGGTTTATAATAGTTTTTTAATGAGGATCACATGCAAAGTAAGACGTGTTTTTGTTTGTTTTCATAATCTAATAAAATGCCTTTTACTGACCAAAAAAAAATAAATATATATCTTGTATAACTTGCATGTAGGTCTATTGAGTTTAGCTCAATTAGCATATTACTGGTACAATAAATTGGAGGACGTACATTTGAACATGCTTAAGTGCTCGATATTCTCCTATTCACGATTGAAAATAGGTTTAAGTAATATAAAAGTTGTACATCAATTACCATGCACCAAAAAATAAGAAAAAGGAATTTGATTATGCCTGTTTAAGTTCACAAATATACACATGACTGGATCTTTCTTGTCTCTGTTTTCTTTTGTCATTCAAGGACTGAAGAAATTGGCATCCAAGCCTTGGTCAGCTAAGTTCCATACAGCAGCAACTATCAACACTATGCTTAGTACAATGCCAAAGCAACCAAGTCCCAGGTTGAGGCTCCACATTCCACTCTTTGGTCGTGGTTTCCTGAGTGAGATCCACATGAAACACGGATACGCAAACGTCAAAGGAACAACTGCCATTCCCCCAATCAAAGGCGCCAGACTTCCCAAGAAGGGAAACGCCACTGCGATGAAGAACGTGAGCCCTCCAAAGAAAAGGCGTAAACCTACCCGAACCCATCCCGGACATCGCCTTTTCCTACTGCTGGCGTAAACAAACTCCAAGTTGTCGAAAGCCGGCATGGCATAGATTTGGTACGAGGTTACAGAACTAATCGTTAGCCATAAGTAGATTAGACCTATCACCAACTTTGACGTGTCTTGTCGGCGAAACTGCGAAAATGCTGTTAGAATACCCACTCCCTTTGCAGGTATCTGTAAGAAATGAAACGAATTAGGCATGCTCGGTTGCAGTATTGCATGCGTGGTGTGAATGAATGTTGTTTTACCTTGTTTCCATAAGCCCAAAATCCAACAATAGCCAGTGGAAACAAACACATTGGTATTATAATGTACGATACCACTACACCTCTCCACATAGACTTCCGACACGAGTGCTTCGAGTCGGATGACAATGTGCCCTTCATCGACAAATAAGCATAATCATCAGTGTCCGACACATATATGAAGAAAAAACATAAAATCAAAGATCGAGATATCCGGTACTACGATCTTTACCTGGATCTCGAGGATAAGATTGTGCCCTCTAAATGCAAGCATAATGATGCCGACGGCATTGAAGACGTTACCGAATCCAGCCATATCGGATTTCTCCGCATCCGATATGCCGTAAGAAACACCATTAGTCCTTCCCTTGCTGATGGATAGAGCCCATATCATAGTAACGTACCCAATAGAAGTTATTGCACCAGTTAAAGAGACTCTGGCTGGTGAATTTAAAGTGGGCAATTGAGCAATGATAAGAACTACGCATGTGAATATGAGAAACCAGTGTGTACCACTCAACGACTTGGATCCACACATGGTTCCCTCTTCGCATATGATGTTGAAAAACTGTTTCATGGAATTTCCTCCTGTGATAATCAGCATGACACAAGAGCCTCCCGACAGATACATTACTGGGAAGATGGCCAGAAACTTCCCAAGCTTTTGACCTGCGGTATGGTTCAGATTGGGACACTTAGTCATTTGGGGCACAATCAAGCTAGGTGAAAATTCAAAGAACTTTGACTTACTGACCGAAGGCAAGAATTGAGAGGCGGACGAATCTGCTGCAGCGGGTTCCAGGAAAAGGTTCGTGGAGATTTACAAGAAGCCATGTTGTGTAGAGTTGCCACGTATATGCTATGGACAAACATATGATCCCCCATGCCCTACAGGAATTCAAAATTTAAGCAAAAGAAAAGGAACACACTTAGCCTTTTTATCTTCTTTTTTGTTAAAAATGGAAAAGAAGAAAAGTGGGTCATACCAGTAGTGTAGGAAACTACAATGGTTGTTGGCTATTAACCCGAGTTTTAAAGTATATATATATATATATATTATGTCCGTCTTACCGTCTATGTGTAATTTATGATAAAGAATAGAGAGATAGTTTAAAGATATAAGTATCATGTGCAATTTATTAAAGGACAAATTAAACTAGATACTAGTGAACTTTAAGCTCAGTGCAAAAATAATATCGATTTTTAGTTCAGTATAAAAATAATATCAATTTTTAGTTTAGTGGTTTAATCGATACTAAACTTAAAGTTTAGTGATATCGGGTGTAATTTACTGTTTATTAAAATGGGTCTTTAATTTTAAAAATAAAATGCTTGCTTATTTGTTATGTACATAGTTAACTGACTCAAAATTCATGAAATACAACATATGTTTTTTCTATTTACTTTATCAATGAAAATTAGTCTTTTATTTTTCTCTTGTAAGCATTTAATTTAACTAATTTTAAAGTTTTTTTTTTTCTGCGGTCCCTCCTATTGAATAATCTCTATTGACAAGTAATATAAATCAAGTCAGTAATGTATTGATAAAAGACTTTTATTAGTATTAAATTCTTGTTAATATCTAGTGTGGGTTTGATCCTTTTGACCCCTTCGCCCTTCCCTTATCTTCAGAAAAAAAAAAAAAAAAGACAGGAGACTCTTTGTTCTGCCTTTAGGACTATTACTTTAGGTGGTGGACCTTAAAAGAGCCCCGACACTGAAACATGGGAATACTGGAAACAGAACAGCTTCGTGATCAACAAATGTTACCGTGTTTGAGTTTATGTCCGAGTTGATTAAACAGTAAAGCAAAAGAAGACTTGTGTGTTTTTTTTTGAAGAGAGTGGGATAAAAGGGATTGCAAAATGACTCACCATCCAAGACTTGAAAAGGCGGCAGGAAGCAAAAGGGCCTGAAACCCGATCCCAGAGCACAGCAGATGGAAAACAGCAGAGAAAGTGGTGCCATTTCTGGACTCGGTAAGTGGCAGCCACGACTCAAGTTCGACGATGCCCGGTGGACCCGAAGCTGCATGTCCAGCCACGGGGGTGTCCTTGATGGAGGCAGATTTGACGGTGATGATTTCGAGTGGAGTAGTCGTTGTAGGCGGCGAGTAGACTTGCATGGAATTATCTTCAATGGGGACTACTACTTCGCCCATGATACGATACGAAACCCCCCTTTGATTTTGGAAGCTAAATGAATAACGAAAACATTGGGGGGGGGGGGGGGGTTATAGAGTTAACAAGAAACTGGCGGACATGTGAAATGGACAGCAATTCCTAAATATCCGCTGTTTCATTTCAAAGAATGAATTTCACGACGCTTTGGTCTTTTAGTTTTACGCCATCACCAAACAGCGTTTTGCCAACTTTAAACGTGTAATGGCATACGTCATACTCGTTACATCATCAGTTTTGTATATGCAAAAGCTTCTCTACGTATTATTTAAAGATTTGTAAAAGTGTGAGGAGACAATAATATTTATTGTATTAGGTAAATAAAGATAACTTTATAATTTTCAACTCAATTAACAGTCCAGTATGTGATTGTATACATAAAATTCTTTACTCACATATATATTTGCATGAACAATATGTTTCAACTTGCTGACATAAGGTTATACGACTTTATGACGTTTGTTATTTTTATAGCACTGAAAAAAAGTATGCCTTATTTATAGTCTAGATCAAGTATTTTTCCCTTAATTTTTTTTAAAAAAATTTAATGTATGGATACATAAGTTAATGGGACAACTGTTTAAAAATTATTTCCTTTCTGTTTGATAATATTTTTCTTGGTATAATAATAATGTTGTCGTTGGCGAATCATGCAAAATGTAATCGAATCTTGTTTATGATCCTAAAAATATTAATTAATTAATTGTTAATTGAGGTGTTTATCGTCATAAGAGAATGGTTTGAATCTTGACAGAAACGGAGCATAATGGAGTCCTAATGGGCCTTGCCCTTCTAATAATTTAAAAAAATTTAAGATCATATTTAGCCCTTTTTAAAAAAAATTAATTTGCCCCTTAAACTTTTAAAAATTCATGTTAAACATTATTTTTTAATATTTGTATTTAATTTATCTAAAATTTTAATTTTGCCCCTTCAAATTTTTGGTCTAATGACAATTTAGGTCCCAATAAAATTTAAATATTACGTAAAATAGGCATTGTCACTCAATCTTGAATTAAAATACTTAATAAACTCTTATATTTTTAAAATTTAATAATTTTGGCCCCTTCATATATTTAATTTTGGTTTCCGTCCCTAAGTCTGACATTTTGATGAAACATGTTGAGTTTGAAAGATCGTCCCATATTAAACCTCTTTAGTATTCTATCTAGATTAGTCTACTAATGGATTAGATATCATAATTATAACAAAAAATAATACTAATAGGGTTATATTTTAATACATAATATATGTAAAAGAAAAATCACACATCCTTTCTTATTTAAGCAATATATACAACCTAATGTCTAATTTTCTAATCTTAAAACCCTAAACAATAAACTCTAATACTAAATCCTAAAGTCTAAATCCTAAACATTAAATTTAATAAACTCTTCATGAATTGGCATTTTGCGTGCTGTGTGGTGCTTATGTTTTATGTCATCGTACTTTTAATTGTCATTGTACGCTCCTTTTCATCTTCTAAAATTGAGGGTATTTTTTATTGAAATATATGGTAATTATGTATGACCCTTTTTATCAATAAAATTATACATTACCGAAAAAATAAATATAAAAACTTGCGTTGTTCACATGGCTAATTAAGGATTTGGTGGCCGGACAATCAAAAGTAGCACAAAATTTTGAATTCAAGTGTTAAAATAAAACATCAATGCTTATCTCAATCAAATATTTTAATATTTTTGGTGACCAACAAAACTTAAAGGTGTGTGTTGATTAAGATGGAATGTAATTAAAATATCAGTAAGCGGTGGACTTTGTGTTAAAATAAAATTTGAATTCAAGTGCTAAAATACAAATCGATAACTTCCTCAATACAAATCGTTTTTGTTATTGTGGTCAAGGAGTGGAAGCCAAGAACTTTCTCAACAAATAGATCAAAGGCCAAACTCTTCTATTACTTTCTTTTATTATTGTTGGCAACTGCAAACTTCCACCGAACGTCCACAATTACGTGTCGAGTGATCGCAACTTGCGGGCTTATAACACAGGCGAACAAACTACACATGTGAACCCTCTATATGGGTGAACAAGTTAGAACGGTCTAACAAGCAGACAATATACAATGGTCACGTGCCAACACACGAGACCGCTATTGATGATAAAACAAGTCTAAAACATTATCTCGTAGTCGGTCTAATCACAGTATCACAACTTTTTTATAGTGACATCTGTCTGATTAGTATAAAAGGGGAAACATGCAACATAAAAAACACACAATCTTCCACCCTTAGACATTAGGACCCCATACCAGAGAGAACACACTTAAATCTTGACTCGGCACCTTCGCTAGAACTACCATCGGACAACAGTTTTGACCCTTGTTCACTTTACTAGTCAACAATTATCATTAACACAATGGTACTAATTAAATTGTAAATGGGTAGGGCTCTTATCCCCGTGGTCAAAAAATTTTTTTAACCTTTTTTTTTTTTATTTTTAAAAAAATAAATTAATTATGAATTTGCCTCCCTACCTTTCAAAATGTATGTTTCGCCTACCCACCCCTAAATCCTAGCTCCGTCCCTGATCATTAAATTGTGGATTTGTATTTTAATTTGGTTATATTTAGTTTTATATTTTTTAATATTTAAAAATTTTAATCTTGAGCTAATCAGTAGTTATTAAATATATTAAGTCAAAATTTATTATTAATCGTGCAAGTTGTTAGTTTAATTCTTATTTTAAAATTTTGATCATTTTTAATTCACGTAATTTAGTCACATTGTCCATGTATGGTTTCGATCGGGGCTGAAATTAAAAAAAAGAAATAATGATTAGAATCAACCAAATTGGAATATAGGGACTAAATTTATAATTTACACATGTTTGAGGACTAATTGTAGAGTTGGACCTAAATTAAAAAGGAAAAATAAATGACTAACGATTCCATTAACGTGTGAATTCGAATATAAATATATATATATATATATATATTTATTTAGTGTCTGTTTTTGTACAGTCTTTGCATTACATTATGCCACCTAGGAGTTATTTATTGTATATTGTGACTTGTCGACTAACCTTATCTCTTTACTTATAGATATCTGACTCTAATGAGGCTAGTATAGACGAACATTTTCTCAGCTCCTCGATGCATGGCGAGGAGATTAGGGGGAGATCCTCTACACCCACAGCACCCTCCGGCATAGGACCTTGAGCCAGAGGTGCAAACTGCTCAAGCCGAATGCTATCATAACATGGCTAACATGTTCAAGTTTTTCGTGACCTCAATAAAGGCTGAGCAGACTCCCCAACCTTCCACCGCTACTGTCTAGTATACTCGAGCTCTTATTGACAAGATATCTCAGCATCGAGCTTATTTCTTTACTGGTCGAGATGGTGATAATCCCAAAATTTCTAAATATTGGCTGGATAGCACCCTAAGAATTCTAAACAAACAGCTATAGTGTTCTGATGAACACAAACTTGAATGTGCCCTTTGATTTGCTTGCAGACGAGGCATTATATTGGTGGGAGACTATAATTCTTCCAGTCCCCGAAGAAGCTACAACGTGGGATTTCTTTTTTAGGAATTTTGAAATAAATACATCAACGAATTCTATCTCGTTGAGAGGCGTGACATCTTCCTCCATCTGAAGCAAGGTGGAAGACTTGTGGAGCAGTACATTCATGATTTTTGTAAGTGCTAGAAATATGGTGTTGAGTATATTAAAAAGGAGGAAGAAAATGCATGATGTTCATCAACGGGTTAAGTCATGATCTGCGCCCTATGTTTATAGCATTGGGCATTACTGATTTTCAAGACCTTGTGAACAGGGTAAAAGCTAGAGAAGTTGCTCAGAGGGCCCAAAAGATCGGTGGGTCAGGCAAATTAGAGAAGAGATATCAAGATGACTCCCGTCCTTTTAGGCCATACAAGAACTATCATGGCCCAAAGCAGAATGTGTATTCACAACCTTCTCGATCTGGGAATATTACAAGACTTCAGGCCGTGACCCAGTCCTTTGCTAGGACTACCTCTATCGATAGCACTGCTGGTTCTATACGAGAGACACCACTCCCTATTTGTAATTTCTATCAAAATAGGCATCTTGTGGGACAATATCGTAAAAAGATGGGGCGTGCTATTATTGTGACAAGATAAACCATCTTATCTGTGACTATCCCAAGAGCATTACTAGATCTACCGCTGCATGGGCAAATCCTTCGTCCTCTGCACAGTTTTTAAGGTAAGAGAGTGAAACAAAGATTATCGGGAAGACCAAGTGGCTCCACTAGGGCATCGAACAAGCAAGAATCAAAGGATCTAGCTTAAATGTCCCATGTGAGGAGCAAAGAAGAGGAGGATGATCCTAACATCATTGCAGGTACCATTAAATTATGTTTGCATCTGATCTATGCTTTGTTTGATCCTAGATCTACCCATTCTTTCATAAGTATCGTATTAATGAAATAACATAAGTTGCATTGTGAACCTATTGCATTTAAGATTACTGTAACCAATCTTTTGTGTGATTATGTCATCATAAGCCTCATGTGTAAACTATGTCCCTTTATAATCCAAGGGATTCCCTTTCCAGCCAACCTATTGGCATTACCGATACATGAATTCAATGTTATACTGGGTATAGATTGGCTTAGTAACATCAAGCTTGGGTAGATTGTTGCAAAAAGAAACTGTAACTCTGGGGTCTTGGGAAAGAAAATATCACCTTGATGAATGCAAGGAATCTATCGTTGCATGCCTTGTCATTAAAATCCAAGGATAAACCTTAACTGCAACACATTAACACTGTATGTGAACCTCCCACCCGTAAAGTAGAGTTTGGCATCAAAGTGCAAACCGAACGAACCTAGTTTCCATTGCACCCTACCGTATAACAGCGGTTGAGCTTCAAGAATTAAAGAATTAGATTCAAAATTTGTTAGACAAAGGTTTTATTCGACTGATTTTTTCACCATGGGGAGTTTCGGTCTTCTTCGTAATGAAGAAAGATGGTTCTATGAGGCTGTGTATTGACTATCGATAGTTAAACAAGGTAACCATAAAAAATAAATATCCATTACTGAGAATTGATGACCTATTCGATCAACTTAAGGATGTCTTTGTGTTTTTTTAAGATCGATTTAAGGTCAGGGTACTATTAGATGAAAGTTAAAGAATGTGATTATCCAAAACTACCTTTCGTATAAGGTATGGCCACTACGAATTCTTGGTAATGCCCTTTGGGCTAACCAATGCACCAACAACTTTTATGGACCTAATGAATTGGGTTTTAGACCCTATTTAGATAAGTTTGTGGTGGTATTCATCGGTAATATATTGATCTATTCTAAGAATGTTGTTGAACACCGTGACCACCTCCGTATTGTGCTTCAAACCCTTCGGGAGAAGTAGTTGTATACCAATTTTTCCAAATGCGAATTTTGGCTCTATGAAGTTGCCTTTCTTGGGCATATTGTCTCAGCTTTGGGAATTCAGGTAAACCCAAAGAAAATTCAAGCTATCCTTAATTGGAAGTCGTCGAGAAATGCTAGTGAGGTCAGAAGTTTCCTTGGTCTAACTGGCTATTATAGGAGATTTGTTAAGAGATTCTCTATCATAGCAACCCATTGACTAAATTATTGAGAAAAAAAGCCATGTTTATCTGGAATGAACACCAACAAAGAAGTTTTGATCAATTAAAGCAAGTCTTGACTCATGCTCCAGTCCTAACTCAACCTGAGTCTGGAAAGGACTACACAATATATAGTGATGCTTTGTATCTCGGGTTAGGATGTGTTATAATGTAAGAAGGTAATGTCATTGCTTATGCTTTGAGATTGCTCAAGACACGCGAGATGAATTATCTTGTCCATGACTTAGAGTTGGCTGCAGTTGTCTTTGCATTGAAAATTTGGAGACATTATCTCTACAGAGAAAAATGTTATCTCTTTACCGACCATAAAAACCTCAAGTATCTCTTGACTCAAAAAGAGCTAAATCTTTGACAAAAGAGATGGATGGAACTCCTCAAAGACAATGATCTTGTCATTTACTACTATCCGGCAAGGCTAACATTGTAGCTGATACACTTAGCCACAAACCTCTGCATGGTAAGTATCATTATTGACTAATGAATTCTAAATATTGATATTGTATCGAACTCATCATAAAACCTTTGCATTGTAGCCTCTCAAGCCATTAATGCTCACTTTCGCTTAAGGAAAAATTGTTATCTCGTAGCTAAACTTCAGGTTTAGTCTACCATTGCGTTGAGAATTAATACACTACAAAGTCAAGATCTTGAGCTTAAAACCCTTGAATCTAAATTGCATAACAATGAGAATTCTGACTTCAACATTAATTCTGAAGGATTATTGTGTTTCCATAATCGGATCTGTGTACCCAAAGATAAAGCTCTCCGCACTGACATTCTGAAAGAAGCTTATTCAAGTTCCTTTTCTATACAACTAGGTTCTGTAAAGATGTATAAAGATCTCCGGGGACTATATTGGTAGCTAGGCATGAAGCAAGCCATAGTTGACTTTGTGTCTAAATGCCTCACATGCCAATATGTCAAAGATGAGCATCGTGTCCCTATCAGATTATTGTAACCTATCAATTTACCACAATAGAAGTGGGAGAGGATCACCGTGGATTTTGTTAGTGGTCTATCTCTAACTCCTGTAAAACACGGTGATATTTGGGTCATTGTAGAACGTTTTACCAAGTCAGCATATTTTTTACCGGTCAGAGTGGATTATGGGCTTCCTAAATTAGTTGACTTGTACATCAAAAAGTTATTCGACTCACGGATTACCAAAGTCTATCATCTCCGATTGAGACCCTCGGTTTGTATCTTGATTTTGGAAGACCTTGCAAAAGGCTTTAGGTACCAAAGTTAATCTCAGTACGACTTTTTACTCTTAATCTGACGGCCAGTCAAATAGGGTAATTCAGATTCTAGAAGACATGATACGAGCATGCATCATTGATTTTGGGGGATCTTGGGAGAAATCTCTACTTCTTATCAAATTTTCCTACAACAACAATTACCAAGCTTCTATCAAAATGGCCCTGTATGAGGCATTGTATGGAAGACGATGTAGAATTCATTTGTGTTGGTATGAACTCGGTGAAGGCAAAATTTTGGGCCCTAACTTATTTTGGGAAATTGAAGAACGAGTTACCATCATCTACAACCGTTTGAAGGCCGTCTTCGATCGTCAAAAGTTCTATGCTGATCTTAGAAGTAGGGATATACAATATGTGGTTGGTGAGAAAGTCTTCCTCAAAGTCTCACTGTGGAATTAGATTTTGAGGTTTGGTAAAAAGGGAAAATTGAGTCCCCAATTCATTGGCCCCTTTGAAATTATTGAGAAAGTTGGCCCTGTGGCATATCGTTTGGTGTTATCCTCAGAAATAAACATGATTTATGATGTTTTTCATGTATCGATGCTTCGAAAATACCATTCTGACCCTTCACATATTATTGAGCTAGAATCTATGTAGATCTAACCGAATTTGACCTATGAGGAAAAACCAGTCTAGATTCTTGCAAGGGAAGTTAAAAGGTTTCGCAACAAATATGTACCGTTAATTAAAGTCCTCTAGAGAATCCATACTGTTGAAGAAGCCACTTAGGAACTAAAAGAGGCGATGAAGCAGCAATGTCCTCATCTCTTTGGTTTAGGTAAAATTTGAGGATGAATTTTTCTTAGGGGGAGAGAGTTGTAAGACCATAAAAACTGGTCCAGTCGAAATAGTGTTCCGACGATTGAAAATTCTATTCCAGAAATGTCCAAATATTGCATTGACTTAAATTGATGGTCAAATACACCGTATCAAACTCTAATTGAGTTACTTTATAGAACTTGGACATAATTGAACTCTTTGAAAACAATTTAGTGACTAAATTGTGAAAAGTGGAAGTTTGGGGGTAAAAGTGTAAACTTTGGATAGTTGAAGGACAACCCTCATAATTATCCCATTTTAAGCGTGAGCCACCTTTTGCTAGAGACATCTCCACCTGAATTTCTTGCACTTTGCAAGGAAAAGATGACTATTGAAGATTATAATTATAATCTAGTTTTTCCTAAAAATAAAAGAAAAGAATAAATTAATATTTTAAGGTTTCCTCATGTGGGAGGGAAGCTATAGCCAGCTAAACTCTTTAGGAAAGAGAAATATATCTTGGGAGAAAATATTGTGCCTTTCTTCCCTTACTTTTCATCTTTTCTTTATCTTTCCCCAAACAAGCTAACACCTCCATTGTCATCCTCTACCTCAAGCTTAAGCAAGCACCTCTCTTGTTTGTGCAAGCTTTCTTTGATTTCTCTACGCTATTGGATAGTCCTTGGTTCGTTAAATAAAAGGCTCCAAATGAATTGTTGATTCCATGGATGGTTATTGATTAATTTCAAGCTAAAGCTATTGAGTTTCTAAGCTAGACCCATGTCCTCAAGTTTAAAATCAATGGAAGTTCTAATAGCTATTGGCCATCTAAAACCTAGACATTGATTTGAGACTACCATATTAATTTCTAACATTTCCCTAACATTTTGTCTAGCTCAAGTGTTGGAGAAGGGAGGTCCAACATCCCCTTCGAAGTCTAAGGAAAAAGGGATTGTAATCCGGGAGCATTGAAAGCTTTGAATTTTGAGGTGAGTGTAGTCGGAGTCTCGAGAATAGGCTAGGTGCCTTTCCTGAATCATCGAATATTGAATATTAAATTTCCAACCTTTTATATTGAGGAAATTGCATAAAAAGTTATTGAAAGACATATTGGTAAGTTGGTAAGTATTGCATCGAATCATCGTTCATAGCACCGTTGTTGATATCATCGGAATCATTGAGATATTGTCATATAGAAATATTGTTCATTTACCATTGTTTATTGATATTGACTATTGTATTGAACACTTGGTATTGCTTATTATCATTGAAGTACTGCTATCGAATATTGGCATTGGACTATTGACATTGATTCATTGTTAATGAACTATAGCTATTGATTTATTGCTATTGAAATATTGCTATTGAACCATTATATCAAATCATTGCTATTGGGCCACTATTATTGAACCTTGGATTCGAGTGGACTTTGGATACAATTGGCATGCCATAGAATTCATGAGCTGATTGGTACGGGTGGCTACAACCTTTATTGTGGTGATGCGGTGTTTTTTTCATAAAGGTGAGGCAGAGGGGCAAGACTGCTATCGTTTGTTGAGGCGTAGGAATTCATGTATCCACACTCATTCCATCAATCCAAGGGAACCTATTGATATTGATTATTGTTATTGCCTAAATATTGTTATTGTATTGATCATTGCCATTGCCATTGCATTGATTATTGTTATTGCATTGAATATAAACATTGGGCATATTGCCATAGTATTGCCATTGTTGCTATTGAAGCATGGTATAAATGCATTTGTTCCATTAGTATCGTTTATGACTACCTCACTAGGCAAAATATGCCTAATGCATTTATTTTCCAAGCATTTCAGGTAAAAGAAGGTTTTTGTTCCAGATTGGGAAAATTTAGGTTTTGACAAATCACCACATTTTAGATGTAATGTATACTGCCTCTATAAACTCCTAGTATGGTGGCATAGGTGTTGCACAAGTCATTTTTACCCCTTTTGATATGTATGTATTGTGGTTGGCTTGTGTAAGTTTAAAGGCTTAAATTTGACCTTTTAAAATGGTTAAAAGTGGCAAAATATGCATAGTTAGCCTTAAAGAGGGAAAACATAGTAAATGAATTCATTTAGCCTTGAAACTTTGCATGCTCTTAGATTTGGACTAAATAAACTTGTTGATAAAATTTCATTAAATTTGGACATTATTTGACTGATCAAAATGCATAAACACCAGAAAAAAATTAGCATTATAAACCTTGCCGTATCGATATGGGTGATAGCGTATCGTTACGGGCTTGCATAATTTGGCCTGGGTAAAAAGGGCGTATAGATACGGCTCAGCTATACCGGTATGAAAAAATGAATTTGGAATTTGAATTGGTAGCCAAATATCGGTGCGGCTATAGGCGTGCCGATCCCCTCCTTATATTGTTAGCTCTAGATAGGTACAACCTTAGGCATACTAGTACTCGTTTTTGACACTGTGAATGAAATTTTTGAAGTCATGCTTTGTGTACCGATACCCCGTATCGGTATAGGTGAAAGGTGTCAAAACTGTTTTAACGACCTTAGCGTACCGATACCCTATATACCGGTACAGCCCCCTTATTGAATAACTAAAATACTAAACTTAGCCCAGGCATAACGGTACGCCCTTTTGTGTACCGATACGCCTACCGTTAAAACTAATAGAAGTTTAAAATAAAATGTAAAATTTACAGTTTGGTCACTAAATCTTGTAAGGCTAAATTGAGCTAGTAATTCAACTCCGTTTGATAGAAAAGTTTACAGATTCACCGTTCATAGTTCGAATTACATTGTGGTAGGCTCAATTTTTGAAATGCACGCATAATTTATTGAAATTATAGATTAGTCCCTAAAACTTGCAAAGTTTAAAATGAGTCCAAAATGGATAATTGTTGCATCGTATCAAACTATCAGTCTTATGGTATTGATCATTGTATCGTGTCAATCACCCATTTACTGATTTTCGAATAAAATACTATATCAAATATCGTATTGACTTTCGGTTACATATTCCGACCCGGTTTCCTACCAGGCCAGGAATGGGATGTTATATAATCTACATAAAGGCCATTAAACTATTTGAAAACTCATACTTAACTTCCATTTATTTATTTAGTCTCTAAAATAAATTCTCCATATCTCAGATATCCTACCCGAATTACTAAATTGAAAATCGGGTCATTACATGTAAGCTCTAGCTCTTTACCGAGAGTCAAAAACACTCCTTATCTAAAGGTTTGATAAAGATATCCGATATTTGATGCAAGGTATCTGCATACTCTAGAACTACATCATCTTTTAATGCATGATCTCTAATGAAATGATGTCTTCTCTCTATATGCTTGGTTCTATAATGTTGGATGGGATTCTTAGTGAGACAAATAGCACTTGTATTGTCACACTTAATGGGAATGGTACCAACATCAATTTAATAATCTAAGAGTTGTTGTTTCAATCCATATGACTTGGGCACAACAATTACCGGCCAAAATATATTCCGCCTTGGTGGTAGATAGCACAACACTATTTTGTTTCTTAGAGAACCATGAGATAAGCCTATTTCTAAGAAATTAACAAGTACCAGAGGTACTCTTTCTATCGATCTTACGACCTCCATAATCTGCATCCGAGTAAGCATGAAAACTAAAGGATGAGTCTCTAGGATACCAAAGACCTAAACTAGGTGTATCTCTAAGGTATCTAAAGATTCTCTTAACAGCTTGTAAATTTGATTCTCTATGACTAGCTTGAAATCTAGCACGCAAGCAAATAATAAACATGTTGCGGTAAGATAAAGCAAATAACCTATCATAAATCTATAAAGCTTAATATGACACATTTCCTCCATCATCTTTGTCAAGCTTTGTAGAATAGCTCATTGGTTTGGCTTGAGGCTTCACATTCTCTAGCCAAACTTCTTGAACATATCCTTGATATACTTTTCTTGATTGATGAAGATGTAATCCTTCCTTTGTTTGATTTGGAGTCCCAAGAAAATGAGAGCTCCCCCATCATGCTCATTTCAAACTCACCTTGCATTAACTTAGCAAATTCTTGGCAAAGAGATTCATTAGTATAACCAAAAATAATATCATCAATATATATTTGAACTACTAAAATGTCTTTGCCTTTTCTTTTGATAAAAAGTTTAGTATCAACATTCCCTTTGTCAAAACCTTTTTCAATAAGAAAATTTGACAATCTTTCATACCAAGCTCTAGGATCTTGTTTCAAACCATATAAAGCTTTTGAAAGTTTGAAAACATGGTTTGGATATTTTGGATCTTCAAAATCAGGAGGTTGTTCCACATACACTTCCTCATTAATAAAACCATTTAGAAAAGCACTTTTAACATCCATTTGAAAAAGCTTGAATTCATGAAAATATGCAAGTTCAAGCAAGATCCTAATAGCTTCTATTCTAGCTACGGGTGCATAGGTTTCATCAAAATCAATCATTCTTCTTGAGTGTAACCTTGAGCAGCAAGTCTAGCCTTGTTTCTCATTGTGTTACCACTCTCATCTAATTTGTTTCTAAAAACTCATTTAGTACCTATAGAAGATTTATTACTAGGCCTATCAACTAATGTCCGAACTTGACTTCTCTCAGATTGATTTAACTCTTCTTGCATAACTAATATCCAATAATCATCATTATTGCCTCTTTGACATTCTTAGGCTCTATGCATGAGATAAATGCAACATAATTACATGTGTTTCTACGAGAGGATCTAGTAGTTACCCTTTTGGATGGATCACCCAAATCTTACCACCTTTGACATAGTTGAACTCCTTTGGGTAGGTGACCTCCCTTTCCTCTATAGACATGTCTTTCAAGGCTTCTAAAGGTGGATCTTGTGATTCTTCTTTAGATAAGACACCATCTACGTTTGATGATTGTCTTTCACCATCATTGGCATCTAAAATGCCTACATAATCATCACAAGTATCATTCCTCGGAAGGTGTTTATCATTAAAAATAACATGTATAGACTCTTCAACCACTAAAGTTCTTTTATTAATTACATGATAAGCTTTAGAGTTTAAAGAGTAACCAAGAAAAATGCCTTTGTCACTTTTTGCATCAAACTTGCCTAAATTTTCTTTTCCATTGTTTAAAACAAAAACATTTACATCCAAAAGGATAAAAATAGCTAATGTTAGGCTTTTTATTCTTGAAAAACTCATAAAGGGTTTTCTTTAAAAGTGACCTATTCATTACTCGGTTCAAAAATATAGCAAGCAGTATTTGTGGCTTCCACCAAAAAATACTTTGGAAAATTACTTTCCCAAAGCATGGTTCTAGCCATTTCTTCTAAAGTTCTATTTTTCCTATCTACAACCCCGTTTTATTAAAGTGTTCGAGGAGCTGAAAAATTATGGCTAATTCTGTTAGAGTTACAAAACTCTTCAAAACCAAGATTTTGAAATTTGGTTCCATGGTCACTCCTAACATGTGAAATGGAGTAACCAACATCATTTTGGTTTGCTTTTGAAAATGTGATGATGAATTTTTCTAAAGCCTTATCTTTTGTACTTAAGAATAGAACCCATGTAAATCTAGAGTAATTATCAACATATAGAACCCAAGTAAATCTAGAGTAATCATCAACAAACACAAAAGTATATTGTTTTCCACCCAAGCTCATAGTTCTAATAGGGACAAAAATATCTATATGAATCAATTGTAATATCTTGTTAGTTGATACATCATTAATAGGTTTAAAAGAAACCCTTTTATGTTTGCCCTTAGCACATGCATCACAAATTTTATCAAGAGAAAACTTGATTTTAGACAAACCTTTTACTAGATCATTAGAAATTAATTTATCTAAAACACTCATGCTAGCATGTCCTAACTTTCTATGTCATAACCAAGCATCATGCTTATCTTTAGCAACAAAGCATGCATTGGAAATGTGAATGTCATCTAAATGCACCATATAAATATTTCCTATTCTATGACCTATAAACACAATTTTGTTAGATGCAATGTCAATTATTTTGCAACCATTAGAATTAAATATGACATTGAATCCTTTATCACAAAGTTGGCTTATACTTAATAAATTATGCTTAAGATCGTTAACATACAAAACATTCTCAATAAGAATATAAGAGTGATTACTAATGGAACCAATTCCTTTAATGTGGCTTTTGGAGTTATCACCAAATGTCACTACCCCTCCAGTTTTTGGCTTAGCTCCAAGAACCGACTCTTGTCATCGGTCATGTGTCTTGATCATCCACTATCAAGGTATCATGAATATGAACTTGAGTTTTGGGCCTTGTAGCAATGCTCCCCCTACAAACATAGAATTAAGTCTTGATTTTTGGTACCCAAATTATTTTGGGTCATGAGTATTAGCTCCCAAAATCTTGGTCCCCTTGGGGATCCAAGTGGCAATAGCATCAATATTTTTAGAAGCTAAGAGTTCCTTAGGAACCCAAACACTCCTAACTTCTTAACATTTGGGGGCCTTTGGAAGCCTCGATGTTTGTACCCATTAATGTTCATCTTCACATAGTTAGGTTTTGAATGATTTCCTTTTTCAAAACGGTTTCTCCCAACTTTGTCTAAGGAAGCTTTAAGATCACACACTTCAATTTGTTGATCATCATGGACTCTTAAAGTAATTCATGCAAGTCTTGATTTTTCTTTTCAAGATCATTTATTTTTGCTTGCATTTCTTTTACTTTACTTTCAAGTTCCAAATTAGTTTTAGAAATAGAGTTATTTTCATTTTTCAAATTTGGAATAACCTTTTTGTTTTTCAAAATTGAATATTTGAATTCTAAAAACAATTCATCGTAAACCTCTTGGAGTTCATCATACTCCTCACGTAATTCGTTAAATGAAAGATCAAATGAAGTAAATGAATTAGAGGTTACCTTTAGATCCTCTTCAAGTACCATAAGACATAGTTTGGCTACCTTTTCATTGGATGAGTCTTCATCGCTCCAACTAGCCACATGAGCCTTGAGCTTTTTCTTCTTCTCAAAGCTCTTCTTCTTTAGTCAGGGACAATCGAACTTGACGTGTCCTGGTTTTTACACTCATAGAAAATGATTTGATCCTTCTCTTTCTCTCTTGATTTATTCTTGAAGCCCTCTCTTCATTGGAACTTCATTCTCGATTGGACTTCATGAATCTAGTGAATCTCTTGGCTACCATATCCATCTCTTCATCTTCTTCCTCGTTAGAATCACTCTCATCTTTTGAAGCTTTGAGAGCAATCTCAACTTTCCACTTCCTTCTTCTTGTCTTCATCCTTCTTTTCTTGTCTCATTAACTCATGAGTGAGAAGAGACCCCAAGAGCTCATCAAGCTTCAAAATATTTAAATTCTTGGCTTCGATGATGATTGTCTTCTTTAAATCCCATGAGTCGGGAAGAGAATAGATAAGCTTTCGAACAAGATTGTCCTCCAAAATGATTTCTCCATAGCTTTTGAGTCCATTTACAATAACGAAGAATCGATCAAACATCATCTTGACTTTTTCATCCAGTTCTATCTTGAAGTTCTCATAGCTTAGATTGATTAGCCCAATCTTGGCCTCATTAACTTCATTTTTACCTTCATGAGTAACTTTGAGCTTGTCCCAAATCTCATTGGCACTAGAGCAAGAAGACATCATGGCATATTCATCCGGTTCAAGAGCACAAAACAAGATGTGCATGGCTTTGGCGTTGAATTGCAATTTCTTCTCTCTTCATTGGAATGGATGGTCCATCTAGCACTACATCCCAAATGAGGTAGTCAATGGATTGGATGAACAAGTTTATCCTATTCTTTCAATATGTGTAGTTAACCCCATTGAAGTATGGTGGCCTAGAAGTGGATTGTACGTCCTCCATGAGGAAGTTGTCGGAAGTAGAGGCCATGGATTGACTTTAAAATTGATTGAGCAACGATTGGATCTATTCAAGAGGATGTGAAGCCTTCCAATGAGTGTAGCTCTTATACCAATTGTTGAGGTGATCAATCAATGGAAATGGCCAAGAAAATGGGTGAATTGGCAATTAAAACATTGGTGGAAGTAAATGGAAAAAAGAATTAAAATTTGAAAAAGTGATTTATAGTGATTCAAACTTCTCAACAAGGTCTACATCCACTATAACCCCCTTGACCCGGCCTAGACGCCTAACCGAACCAAGAAGGCTACATTAGGTTTGCTGTAGCAAACCGAAGAGATGCAACCAACCCAACCCGATCCATTTTTTTCTTTTTATCTTATTAAGATGCCAATTATTACCTCTACATGTTCGTGCAGACATTAGGTGCAACCCCAACTCAATCGGGCATCAATTTGACATCCAATTAATCACATTTGCAACTTAGGGACCAAATTGCAAATACAGAGAATTTCAGGATTAAAACTCATTTTTAAGTTACCAATCTTTAATTAGTCAGTTCCAAACTTTTATATGAAATTTCTGCTCAATCCGATCATTCTTCCATAAATAATTGCATCGGCAAGAATTAGGGACTAAAATGCAAAAAAGCAAAACTACCCAAAAGTGGCATTAACAGAATAAACGGTCATCCATATCGAAATGGGTAAGCCCGTACCGATACTGTTTGAAACACACCATTTCGATACACCACCAAGCCGTATCTATATGCCTAACTAAAATACCAAACTTTTAAATATTTTAAACCGTATCGATACGGTTTCTTAGGTGTTTCGATACGCGGGTTCAAGTTGCAAAAGTGAATTCCAAAGGCTAAAACTCGTATCGAAACGCCCATACCCGTACCGGTACGCTAGGCCAAATTTGCCTAGGCGTATCAAAACGCATCAGACCCGTACCGATCCCACAAGCAAGAAATTGCCTAGCCGTACCGATACGGTCCCCGCGTATCAGTACGCATGGGCTCTGTAATGTCACATTTGGCTGATTTTTCATCCCAAAAGCATACTCAAACCACTCCAACATGCTTTAAACACAATACTAACATGTCAAACATATCTCATGCTAGCTAACTTCACATATCTAACACCACCACAAGGATTCATGCATCAAATAGGAAATCTATAGGCATGCTTCCTAATATGCATCCAACCAACATATCAAAAAGTAAACCAACACCAAAAATAAACCTTAAAGGCCATTTACAACCCAAGAGCAACTAAAGAAACATGCTCAAACAAGGAGTTCCACAAAACATCTCCCAAAACATACTAAGTACCCCATTGCCCTTATTCATTATAGTCTAGTATCTAACATACTTGGAAACAAGTCTTGCCAAGATCCCCTTGCTTCTTGCTGCCTTCCAAGACCTCAATTATCTGCATTGATGGACAACGAGAGCGTTAGCACACAAGGCTTAGGGAGGAATGCTTGAAAACAAACACCATCAATGCATTTAAAACCATTTACATAACATCATCCTTTTAAAACATTATGCCCTTTTAAAACATGCACTTTTCATCATTAAAACCAGCATATTAAACCATATGCTACATGTATCATTAATCAACAGCAAATCACATTGCTAACCCTCCACTTAAGCCTTCCCATGCATTACTACCAAATGCAAAGCTTAAGGAGAAACATGTATAAACCACATTATACAACATTAACATTTCAATGATACATTAACAATTATATTGGCTTACAAGTGACCATTAGACAATTCCATTAACAAAAGAGTTCATCGGATACACGGATTCAACAAGTGTTAACCCAACACTTCAAGCCATCTCAACCGGAATAGCGATACAATCACAATCGCAGTACATTAACAACCGGGTACAATAACAACTGGGTACCATAACAACCCATGGGGACATCCACCCAATCATCGGTTAGACGTTTAATCCACTAACGGGAGTATTCGATACTGTTTAACCCCTCCACCGTTAGGGTACTTGGATGGAGTATACGGTACACCAATTAAACCCCTCAACATCCAAGGCGACTTATTTACAGTGCACTCAATCCTATGGCCGGCCAACTATATCCAATAACAATTTTAAAACCACATCAATTGCCAATATAATTAACCAAATAACATTTACCTCACTGTTTTACCAAGCATTAAACCAAGCCATTTCCAAAGCAACAACCATGCTTTAAAACACAAGTATAAATCATACTTACAAGGATCACTTACCATGTACATCCTTCAGCATTTCATGCTTAAAAACAGTATATCCAATACTTTAAAATATGCTTAAACAATAGGTAACATGTAAATTAAAACAAGTGCATAAAACCATTTCAAACTAGCATGACCGAGAGAGTAAACCACTTTATACTTACTTCCGAGTCTAGGTAAGCATTTCAAGCTCTAGCATAACTCCCAAAACTCTTTCCCAAAACATCAAAACACTTTAAACCACATTTTCACTCACCGATACGCGAAACCTTGATTCGCCAACGCGAAATCAAGAATCTGAAGCCTCCAACGCTTCTCCAAACACTTCCGGATCAACCTCCGCTGTTTTTACCACAAAACAACAGAGGATTAGTGCATCATAATGCATTCAAAACACAACAACCACAGTCCTCTCGGATTCTCACAAAACCTCCACAATTAACCCTCCACAACAACCGAAAACATAACCAAAACACTTTGATTCACAACCCAGCCAACATCTATCAAACTAACATCACTTTTAACACCAAAACACATATAAAAACATATTCAAAACAACCTACCACCTCCAGCAACCTTACAACCATAAAAACACCACAAAACCTCAAAAACTAACAACCTAAACAAATAAAGATTCCTAAGTTTCGGGATTCCATTGATAAAAATCACTTATCAACATTATTAAACATCTAAAATATGAATCAAAGCAACCTTACTTACTAGAAATCATATCTAATTCGCAAATCAACTTATTTTCCCTAAATATCTTAATTAAACATTGGAAAATCATCAAAATCAGTTTAGAAACACAAAACAAGGATCAAATGCTTGGGAATTTCAATAAAGAACCATACAATAGAGGAGATCTCGGACCTTACCCCTATTGTGAAGTTTCTCCCTCAATTGGTTTGTGAAAAGCTAAGAAAACACAAGATTATTCTAAGATTTTGTATAAACAATCTTTATAAAACAATTTGAAATAATAAAATCAAGTTAGAAACCACCTCACCTCTGGAAATTTGATGAAAAATGAGTGTTTGGCTGAGGAGAGAATGAAAAGAAAAAGTTGAGAGAAAATGACGTGATTTTTGGTTTAGTAAAGATAACTAACTTTTTAACAAAATCCGCTTTAATTATTAATTAAACTACATGTTAAAATAAGTCAAATCAAGGGAGAAATCATCAGAAACCATTTGGTAAAATAGCTCCTTAAAGATTCTAATTATTTGACCCTTTTCATTTTAGTCACTAGAAAATCATAGTTTTCAAAACTTTCATTTTGGTCAGTAACCAAAATGTCCATCTTCCAAAACTCATTTTTCAAAATTGATTCCATGATTATTAAATACATAATTAATAATGAATTTTAAGCATTTTCCCATAATTTTTCCAACACAAAAATATAAAATCCCGAACCCGACTCGAATCTCTACTCCGGTCCTCCAGACCGTCTAATAAACCACCAAACCACTAAGCCCTAAAACCGAGGCGTTACAACTCTCCGCTACTTAAGAAATTTCGTCCTCAAAATTTACCTGGAGGAAACAGGTGCGAAAACTATTTCACCATATCCGACTTGCGTTCCCACGTGGCCTCCTCAACATCGTGGTGCTTCCACAACACCTTAACCAGCTCGACTGTTTTGCCACGTAGCACCTTACTGCTGGTATCAAGAATTTCTACTGGTTCCTCATCGTAAGATAGGTTTGGTCTCAACTCAATCTCCTCCACCGACCTATACCTCCGCAACACCGAAACGTGGAGCACATCATGAATCTTTCCCAACTCTGGAGGTGACCTCAAACGGTACACAACAAGACCCACATGCTCAACAACCCATATGGTCCAATGAACCTCGGGCTAAGCTTCCCTTTTCGCCCAAAACGCAACACCTTTTTCCAGAGCGACACTTTCAAAAACACTTTATCACCCACAGCGTACTCTATATCCTACTCTTCAAATCCGCATAGGATTTCTGGCGATCTGCAGCCGCTTTTAAGCGCTCACATATCAACTTTACCTTTTCGATCGTGCTTTTCAAGACATTGGGCATAGACATAAACTTTTCCCCGCTTCTACCCAACACACGGGCGTACGACATTTCATGCCATACAACGCCTCATAAGGTGCCATCGGTATACTAGCATGATAATTGTTATTGTAAGAAAACTCCACCAATGGCAATTGCTTCTCCCATGTTCCCTAGTACTCAATAACACAACTCCTTAGCATATCCTCGAAACCTAAATCATGCGCTCCGACTGGCCATCCAATTGAGGATGGTACGAGGTACTAAAACTCAACCGGGTTCCCAAAGCAAGATGCAAACTCACCCAAAACCTTGCGGTGAACCGCGAATCCCTATCTGAAACTATAGATTTAGGCACCCCGTGAAAACACACTATCTCAGAGATGTACAACTCAGCCAACCTGTCCAAGGTATACGTAGTATGCACAGGCACAAAATGCGCACACTTCGTAAACCGATCCACAATCACCCAAATAGATTCTTGGTCGGCGTCAAAGGCAGCCCAAACACAAAATCCATGGCGATTCTTTCCCACTTCCATTATGGTATCCTCAACGGTTGCAATAGCCCATAAGGGAATTGATGCTCAGCCTTTACCTGCTGACAAACCATACACCGTGTAACGAAATCAGCCACATCCCTCTTTATTCCAACCCAATAGTACTCCTCCTTCAACCCTAGATACATCTTAGTACTACCGGGATGCATAGCAAAAGGACTAGCATGTGCCTCAGTCAAAATAGTACGCCTTAACTCTTCATCCTCAGGCACCACTATTCGACCTTTGAAACACAACACCCCATCATCGTTGAAATGAAATTCCGCAGGATTTCCATCCCTAATATTTTCCACATGAGATACCAAACTCCCATCATACGTTTGCTTCTCCTTAATCATCTGCGACAAGGACGGCTTCACTTGTAACTCAGCCAACAAACATCTGTCATTCATCACACTCAACCAAACATGGCTCTCAACTCTACAGTCACTTTTCTGCTCAAAGCATTCGCCACAACATTGGCTTTCCCCGGATGATACTCAATGGTCAGATCATAATCCTTAAGCAACTCCAACCATCTACGTTGCCTAAGATCAGCTACTTCTGCGACATCAGATATTTCAAACTCTTATGATCCGTATAAACCACACATTTCTCACCATAAAGATAATGCCTTCAAATCTTCAAGGCAAATACAACCGCGGCCAGCTCATGATCATGAGTAGGGTAGTTACGTTCATGCACCTTCAATTGCCTAGATGCATACGTCACTACCTTACCCTCCTGCATCAACACACAACCAAGCCCAACATACGACGCATCACTATAAACAACAAACTCCTTTCCCGATTCTAGTTTAACCAAGACCAGAGCTCGCATCAAAGCTTCCTTTAACCTTTCAAAAGCTCGTTGTCTATCCTTCGTCCACTTAAACCGAACATTCTTCTGTAAAAACTTTGTTAATGGAGCCGCCAAACTGGAGAACCCTTCCACAAACCTCTGGTAGTAACCCGCCAAACCAAGGAAACTCTTAACCTCCATCACAGACTTGGGCTCCTTCCAACTCATTACAGCCTCAACCTTATGTGGATCAACACGGATTCCTTCAGCCGATACAACATGTCCGAGAAACACAACTTCCTTAAGCTAGAACTCACATTTTCTTAACTTAGCATAAAGTTGATTAGCCAACAGCGTCTGAAGCACAATTCTCAAATGTCTATCATGGTCCTCCTCGGTACGAGAGTACACAAGGATATCATCGATAAACAAAACCACAAACTGATCCAAAAATTCATGAAATACACGGTTCATCATGTCCATAAAAGCAGCTGGAGCATTAGTCAAACCAAACGGCATCACAAGAAACTCATAATGCCCGTACCTCGTACGAAAGGCTGTTTTGGGCACATCCACCTCTTTCACCTTTAACTGATAGTACCCTGACCTCAAATCTATCTTGGAAAGCATCAAAGCTCCCCTGAACTGATCAAATAGGTCATCTATCCATGATAAGGGATACTTGTTCTTTATTGTCAACGTATTCAGCTGCCGGTAATCTATACACATCTACAACGTACCATCTTTCTTCTTAACAAACAGCACCAACGCTCCCCACGGTGAAATGCTAGGTCTAATGAACCCATGATCAAGCAAATCCTGCAACTGCGTTTTTAGCTCCTTCAATTCCTTCGGAGCCATGCGGTACGAAGCAATGGATACTGGCACTGTACCCGTAAAGACCTCGATGCCAAACTCGACCTCACGGTCAGGTGGCAACCCTAGTAATTCTTCCGAAAAACACCCAAAAACTCACATAGAGTGCGAACTTCCTACACCCTCAACTCCTTTGATCCAGGATTCATAACATAGGCCAAATAAGCTTGACGTCCCAAATCCAACATTTGTCTTGCTTCCAAAATCGAAACAACAGTAGACAAAAACTTGGTATTCTCGCCTACAACCACCACCTCATAATCATCTGACAACCTCAAAGATATTTGTTTGGTCTCAAAATCCACCACAGCCCGATGTTCGGTCAACCAATCCATACCCAAAATCATATCAAAATAATGGAATGGTAACTCCATCAAGTCCACGGCAAACACATGTCCCTGGACCATCAACGGACACCTACGATATAACCTCTTAACCACGACTGTCTCCCCAAGAGAACTTGTCACTCTAACACCCACATTAAGAATTTCAGCAGATATATCAAGCAGCTTAGCATGCTCGCTCAAAATGTATGAATGAGTAGAACCAGGATCAACCAACGAATACAACGACAAAGACTGTAGTGTAAAAGTACCTGCAATCACATCGGTGTTATTGCGACCCTCACGGTGCGCATACACCCTAGCCGGTCCACTTATCTCAAGCTGGATAGCAACAGTATGAGCTACAGTCCTCTGCCCACCATCTCGACGCTGAAACGGTCTGCGGCCGCGACCACGCTGCAGAGCAACAACAGGTGCAGCACCCTACCCACCTCGAGCCAACAACGGACAATCACGCCTCTGATGGTTGTCTAACCCACAACTCCAACAAGCATTAGCCACCACAGGTGTAGGTGCCTGACCTTTCCTGGCTAAACGCGGGCAATCTTGCCTCAAATGATCTCGGGATCCACAAACCCAACAAGTGCTAAATGGTGCTCTAACCTGGGCACCCTGCCCCTAGACTCCACGTCTCACAACACCCCCGCCATGCCCGGCTCCGGGCGAAACCTCCTGTCGCGGTGTCTCTTGGCCTGACCATCATTATAACCCAAATCAATAGCTCTCTTACCCGAGCTAGAACCTCGCAACCCAGATGCCAAACCCAAATTCTGCTTCACATCCTTAAGTCGTGAAACAAGCATATCAAAATCGGTGTAATCAGCAGCAAGCATGTATGTCTTAACATCTTGCACAAGCTCATATCAGAAACGATCACATTGAGTACGCTTGTCGGGAACCAACTCAGGTGCATACCGACTCAACCTCATGAACAGCACCTCACACTCCGCAACAAACATACTGCCCTGCACCAAAGCCATAAACTCACACTTCTTCTCGTCCTGATATCGGACTCCCAAAAACTTCTTCTGGAATGCTTCACAGAAAAACTCCCAGGTCACATGATCCGCCCCCGTACCGGATATCGTGGTAATCCACCATGTATAAGCATCACCCTGCAGTAGGGAACAATACAGCCCAGCTTACGAGCATCGGTGTACCCCATCTGGCCTAGTATCCTCTCAGTACTGGCCAACCAACCCTCAAAAGCCTCAGGCGACAACCCTCGGAACTCAACTCCGCCCAAACTACAAAGACGCTCAAGCGGCCAACCTTGCCCCTCAATAGGTGGTGCTGGCACACGAACACCTACAACTGCTGCCTGAAATGAACCGGTCATGGCTTGTATCAACGGTGCCATATCACCCATCCCTGGCCCAGCTGGCATCGGTGGTACTTGCTCCACTCTCTTAGGTGGATTAGGTGGGGTGGTGGCAACCCTCAAGGAGGTACAACTTCTCCTTCCTCATCCTGCCCAGCGGCAGCAGCAATCGCACTAGATCGTAACTCTCTCCTCGGTCCCATCGTGCTAAAATATATCTAAGGCATGATAATCATTTCAAAACAAAAACAGTCAGACCAGCCTCAAGCAAGGATCCAATACTTTCATTTCAAAAATGAAAACTTTCAAGACTATAATAATAAGGTAATGGGTACCCCAAAACATCCCCAACATAGCATACAACATCCATCATTCATATATCAATCACCGTACATATCAACCAGCGTACATACAACAATCACCGTACACATCATACAATAGAGCATAAATCATGACAACAACACAACAACCTCCCAAACAAACCAAACCTGGCTCTAATACGACCAAATATAACCCCCTTGACCCGGCCTAGATGCCCAACCGAACCAAGAAGGCTACATAGGTTTGTTGTAGCAAATCGAAGAGATACAACCAAACTCGGTTTATTTTTTTTATTTTTATCTTATCTAGATGCTAATTATTAACCCTACATGTTCGTGCAGACATTAGGTGTAACCCTAACTCAATCGGGCATCAATTTGACATCTAATTAATCATATTTGCAACTTAGGGACCAAATTGCAAATATAGAAAATTTTAGGATTAAAACTCATTTTTAAGTTACCAATCTTTAATTAGTCAGGTTCTAAACTTTCATCTCAAATTTCAGCTCAATCCAATCATTCTACCATATATAATTGCATCGGCAAGAATTAGGGACTAAAATACAAATAAAGCAAAGCGCCCAAAAGTGGCAATAATGTAATAATAAGCGGTCATCCGTATCGAAACGGGTAAGCCCCTTAACGATACGGTTTGAAAACACCATTTCGATACCCATCAAGCCGTATTGATATGCCTAACTAAAATACCAAACTTTTGAAATATTTTAAACCGATCGACGGTTTTTAGGTGTTTCGATACGCGGGTTCAAGTTGCAAAAGTGAATTCGAGGCTAAAACTCTCATCGAAACGCCCATACCCGTACCGGTACGCCAGGCCAAATTTGCCTAGGCGTATCGAAACGCATCAGACCCGTACCGATCCCACAAACCAGAAATTGCCTAGTCGTACCGATACGGTCCCCCCGCGTATTAGTACGTTTGGGCCTGTAATGTCACATTTGGCTGATTTTTCATCCCAAAAGCATACTCAAACCACTCCAACATGCTTTAAACACAATACTAACATGTCAAACATATCTCATGCTAGCTAACTTCACATATCTAACAACACCACAAGGATTCATACATCAAATAGGAAATCTATAGGCATGCTTCCTAATATGCATCCAACCAACATATCAAAAAGTAAACCAGCACCAAAAATAAACCTTAAAGGCCATTTACAACCCAAGAGCAACTAAAGAAACATGCTCAAATAGGGAGTTCCACAAAACATCTCCCAAAACATACTAAGTACCCCATTACCCTTATTCATTATAGTCTAGTCTCTAACATACTTTGGAAACAAGTCTTGCCAAGATCCCCTTGCTTCTTGCTGCCTTCCAAGACCTCAATTATCTGAATTGATGGACAATGAGAGCGTAAGCACACAAGGCTTAGTGAGGAGTGCTCGAAAACAAACACCATCAATGCATTTAAAACCATTTACATAACATCATCCTTTAAAACATCACGCCCTTTTAAAACATGCACTTTACATCATTAAAACCAGCATATTAAACCAGATGCTACATGTATCATTAATCAACAGCAAATCACATTGCTAACCCTCCACTTAAGCCTTCCCATGCATTACTACCAAATGCAAAGCTTTAGGAGAAACGTGTATAAGCCACATTATACAACATAAACATTTCAATGATACATTAACAAATATATTGGCTTACAAGTGATCATTTGACAATTCCATTAACAAAGGAGTTCATCGGATACACAGATTCAACAAGTGTTAATCAAATACTTCAAGCCATCTCAACCGGAATAGGGATACAATCACAATCGCGGTACATTAACAACCTGGTACAATAACAATCGGGTACCATAACAACCCACGGGGACATCCACCCCAATCATCAGTTAGGCACTTAATCCACTAACGGAGTATTTGGTACTGTTTAACCTCTCTACCATTAGGGTACTTGGATGGAGTATTCGGTACACCGTATAAACCTCTCAACATCCAAGGCGACTTATTTACAGTGCACTCAATCCTATGGCCGGCCAACTATATCCGATAACAATTTTAAAACCACATCACTTGCCAATATAATTAACCAAATAACATCTACTTCACTGTTTTACCAAGCATTAAACCAAGCCATTTTCAAAGCAACAACCATGCTTTAAAACACAAGTATAAACCATACTTACAAGGATCACTTACCATGTACATCCTTCAGCATTTCATGCTTAAAAACAGTATATCCAATACTTTAAAATATGCTTAAACAGTAGGTAACATGTAAATTAAAACAAGTGCATAAAACCATTTCAAACTAGCATGACCGAGAGAGTAAACCACTTTATACTTACTTCCGAGTCTAGGTAAGCATTTCAAGCTCTACCATAACTCCCAAAACTCTTTCCCAAAACATCAAAACACTTTAAACCACATTTTCACTCACCGATACGCGAAACCTCGATTCGCCGACGCAAAATCAAGAATCTAAAGCCTCCAACGCTTCTCCAAACACTTCCGGATCAACCTCAGCTGTTTTTACCACAAAACAACAGAGGATTAGTGCATCATAATGCATTCAAACACATCAACCACAGTCATTCTCGGATTCTCACAAAACCTCCACAATTAACCCTCCACAACAACCGAAAACATAACCAAAACACTTCGATTCACAACCCAGCCAACATCTATCAAACTAACATCACTTTTAACACCAAAACACATCTAAACGCTGATTCAAAACAACCTTCCACCTCCAGCAACCTTACAACCATAAAAACACCACAAAACCTCAAAAACTAACAACCTAAACAAATGGAGATTCTTAAGTTTCGGGATTCCATTGATAAAAATCACTTATCAACATTATTAAACATCTAAAATATGAATCAAAGCAACCTTACTTACTAGAAATCATATCCAATTCGCAAATCAACTTATTTTCCCCAAATAACTCAATTAAACATTGGAAAATCATCAAAATCAGTTTAGAAACACAAAAACAAGGATCAAATGCTTGGGAATTTCAATAAAGAACCATACAATAGAGGAGATCTCGGACCTTACCCCTATTGTGAAGTTTCTCCCTCAATTGGTTTGTGAAAAGCTAAGAAAACACAAGATTATTGTAAGATTTTGTATAAACAATCTTTATAAAACAATTTGAAACAATAAAATCAAGTTAGAAACCACCTCACCTCTGGAAATTTGATGAAAAATGAGTGTTTGGCTGAGGAGAGAATGAAAAGAAAAAGTTGAGAGAAAATGACGTGATTTTTGTTTTAGTAAAGATAACTAACTTTTTAACAAAATCCTCTTTAATTACTAATTAAACTACATGTTAAAAAATGTCAAATCAAGGGAGAAATCATCAGAAACCAATTAGTAAAATAGATCCTTAAAGATTCTAAGTATTTGACCCTTTTCATTTTAGTCACTAGAAAATCATAGTTTTCAAAACTTTCATTTTGGTCACTAATCAAAATGTCCATCTTCCAAAACTCATTTTTCAAAATTGATTCCACAATTATTAAATACATAATTAATAATGATTTTTAAGCATTTTCCATAATTTTTCCAACACCAAAAATATAAAATCCCGAACCCGACTCAAATCTCTACTCAGTCCACCAGACCGTCTAATAAACCACCAAACCACTAGGCCCTGAAATCGAGGCGTTACAACTCTCCCCCACTTAAGAAATTTCGTCCTCAAAATTTACCTGGAGGAAACAGGTGCGAAAACTATTTCACCATATCCGACTTGCGTTCCCACGTGGCCTCCTCAACATCGTGGTGCTTCCACAACACCTTAACCAACTCGACTATTTTGCCACGTAGCACCTTACTGCTGGTATCAAGAATCTCTACTGGTTCCTCATCGTAAGATAGGTTTGGTCTCAAATCAATCTCCTCCACCGGCATGACATGTGATGGATCCGACCTATACCTCCGTAACACCGAAACGTGGAACACATCATGAACTTTCCCAACTCTGGAGGTAACCTCAAACGGTATACAACAGGACCCACATGCTCGACAACCTCGTATGGTCCAATGAACCTCGGGCTAAGCTTCCCTTTTTGCCCAAAACGCAACACCTTTTTCCAGAGCGACACTTTAAAAACACTTTATCACCCACAGCGTACTCTATATCCCTACGCTTCAAATCCGCATAGGATTTCTGGCGATCTGCAGCCGCTTTTAAGCGCTCACATATCAACTTTACCTTTTTAGTCGTGCTTTCCAAGACATTGGGCATAGACACAAACTTTTCCCCAACACATGGGCGTACGACATTTCTTGCCATACAACGCCTCATAAGGTGCCATCGGTATACTAGCATGATAATTGTTATTGTAAGAAAACTCCACCAATGGCAACTGCTTCTCCCATGTTCCCTGGTACTCAATAACACAACTCCTTAGCATATCCTCGAAACCTGAATCACACGCTCCGACTGGCCATCCGATTGAGGATGGTACGAGGTACTAAAACTCAACCGGGTTCCCAAAGCAAGATGCAAACTCACCCAAAACCTTGCGGTGAACCGCGAATCCCTATCTGATACTATAGATTTAGGCACCCCATGAAAACGCACTATCTCAGAGATGTACAACTCAGCCAACCTGTCCAAGGTATACGTAGTATGCACAGACACAAAATGCAAACACTTCGTAAATCGATACACAATCACCCAAATTGAATCCTTTTTGGTCGGCGTCAAAGGCACCTCAGACACAAAGTCCATGGCGATTCTTTCCCACTACCATTCTGGTATCCTCAACAGTTGCAATAGCCCAGAAGGGAATTGATGCTCAGCCTTTACCTGTTGACAAACCATACACCGTGTAACGAAATCAGCCACATCCCTCTCCATTCCAACCCAATAGTACTCCTCCTTCAACCCTAGATACATCTTAGTACTACCGGGATGCATAGCAAAAGGATTAGCGTTTGCCTCAGTCAAAATAGTACGCCTTAACTCTTCGTCCTCAGGCACCACTATTCGACCTTTGAAACACAACACCCCATCATCGTTGAAATGAAATTCCGTAGGATTTCCATCCCTGATATTTTCCACATGAGATACCAAACTCCCATTATACGTTTGCTTCTCCTTAATAATCTGCGACAAGGACGACTTCACTTGCAACTCAGCCAACAAACCTCTGTCATTCGTCACACTCAACCGAGCAAACATGGCTCTCAACTATACAGTCGTTTTTCTGCTCAAAGCATCCGCCACAACATTGGCTTTCCCCGGATGATACTCAATGGTCAGATCATAATCCTTAAGCAACTCCAACCATCTACGTTGCCTAAGATTCAGCTACTTCTGCGACATCAGATATTTCAAACTCTTATGATCCGTATAAACCACACATTTCTCACCATAAAGATAATGCCTTCAAATCTTCAAGGCAAATACAACCGCGGCCAGCTCAAGATCGTGAGTAGGGTAGTTACGTTCATGCACCTTCATTGCCTAGATGCATATGCCACTACCTTACCCTCCTGCATCAACACACAACCAAGCCCAACATACAACGCATCACTATAAACAACGAACTCATTTCCCGAGTCTAATTGAACCAAGACCGGAGCTCGCATCAAAGCTTCCTTCAACCTTTCAAAAGCTCATTGTCTATCCTTCGTCCACTTAAACCGAACATTCTTCTGGAACAACTTTATTAATGGAGCCTCCAAACTGGAAAACCCTTCCACAAACCTCCGGTAGTAACCCGCCAAACCAAGGAAACTCCTAACCTCCATCACAGACTTGGGCTCCTTTCAACTCATTACACCCTCAACCTTATGCGGATCAACACGGATTCCTTCGGTCGATACAACATGTCCAAGAAACACAACTTCCTTAAGCTAGAACTCACATTTGCTTAACTTAGCATAAAGCTGATTAGCCAATAGCGTCTGAAGCATAATTATCAAATGTCTATCATGGTCCTCCTCGGTACGAGAGTACACAAGGACATCATCGATAAACACAACCACAAACTGATCCAAAAATTCATGAAACACGCGGTTCATCATGTCCATAAAAGAAGCTGGAGCATTAATCAAACGAAACGACATCACAAGAAACTCATAATGCCCGTACCTCGTACGAAAGGCTATTTTGGGCACATCTACCTTTTTCACCTTTAACTAATAGTACCCTGACCTCAAATCTATCTTGGAAAACACTAAAGCTCCCCTAAACTGATCAAATAGGTCATCTATCCATGATAAGGGATACTTGTTCTTTATTGTCAACTTATTCAGCAGCCGGTAATCTATACACATATGCAATGTACCATCTTTCTTCTTAATAAACAGCACCGACGCTCCCCACGGTGAAATGCTAGGTCTAATGAACCCACGATCAAGCAACTCCTGCAACTGCGGTACGAAGCAATGGATACTGGCATTGTACTCGTAAAGACCTCGATGCTAAACTCTACCTCACGGTCAGGTGGCAACCCTGGTAATTCCTCTGAAAAAACACCCAAAAACTCACATACAGTGCGAACTTCCTGCACCCCAACTCCTTTGATCCAGGATTCATAACATAGGCCAAATAAGCTTGACGTCCCGAATCCAACATTCGTCTTGCTTCCAAAACCGAAACAACATAAGACAAAAACTTGGCATTCTCGCCTACAACCACCACCTCATAATCATCTGACAACCTCAAAGATATTTGTTTGGTCTTAAAATCCACCGTAACCCGATGTTCGGTCAACCAATCCATACTCAAAATCACATCAAAATAATGGAATGGTAACTCCATCAAGTCCACGACAAACACATATCCCTGGACCATCAACGGACACCTACGATACAACCTTCTAACCACGACTGTCTTCCCAAGAGAACTTGTCACTCTAACACCCACATTAAGAATTTCGGCAGATATATCCAGCAGCTCAGCACGCTCACTCAAAATGTATGAATGAGTAGAACCAGAATCAACCAACGAATACAACGACAAAGACTGTAGGGTAAAAGTACCTGCAATCACATCGGTGTCATTGTGGCCCTTACGGTGCGCATACACCCTAGCCGCTCCACCTCTCTCGAGCTGGATAGCAACAGTATGAGCTACAGTCTTCTGCCTACCATATCGACGCTGAAATGGTCTACGACCACGACCATGCTGCGGAGCAACAATAGATGCAACACCCTACCCACCTCTAGCCAACAACGGACAATCACGCCTCTGATGGTAACCCACAACTCCAACAAGCATTAGCCACCACAGGTGCAGGTGCCTGACCTTCCCTGACTAAACGCGGGTAATCTCGCCTCAAATGATCTCGGGATCCACAAACCCAGCAAGTGCTAAATGGTGTTCTAACCTGGGCACCCTGCCCCTAGACTCCACGTCCCATAACACCCCCACCATGCCCGGCTCCGGGCGAAACCTCCTATCACGGTGTCTCTTGGTCTAACCACCGTTATAACCTGAATCAATAGCTCTCTTACCCGAGCTAGAACCTCGCAACCCAGATGCCAAACCCAAATTCTGCTCCACATCCTTAGCTCGCGAAACCAACACATCAAAGTCGGTGTAATCAGTAGCAAGCATGTATGTCTTAACATCCTGCACAAGCCCATATCAAAAATGATCACATCGAGTACGCTTGTCGAGAACCAACTCAGGTGCATACCGACTCAACCTCACGAACTGCACCTCATACTTCGCAACAGACATACTGCCCTACACCAAAGCCATAAACTCACACTTCTTCTCGTCCTGATATCGGACTCCCAAAAACTTCTTCTGGAATGCTTCACAGAAAAACTCCCAGGTCACATGATCCGTCGCCGTACTAGATATCGTGGTAGTCCACCATGTATAAGCATCACCCTGCGGCAGGGAAACAGTACAGCCTAGCTTACGAGCATCGGTGTACCCCTTCTGGCCTAGTATCCTGTCAGTACTGGCCAACCAACCCTCAGAAGCCTCAGGCGACAACCCTCGGAACTCAACTCTGCCCAAACTACAAAGACGCTCAAGCGGAAAACCTTGCCCCTCACCCGGTGGTGCTGGCACACGAACACCTACAACTGCTGCCTGAAATGCACTGGTCATGGTCTGTATCAACGGTGCCATATCACCCATCCCTGGCCCAGCTGGCACAGGTGGTACTTGCTCCATTCCCTTAGGTGGATTAGGTGGGGTGGTGGAAACCATCAAGGAGGTACAACTTCTCATTCCTCATCTTGCCCAGCGGCAGCAGCAATCGCACTAGATCGTAACTCTCTTCTCGGTCCCATCGTGCTAAAATATATCTAACTCATGATAATCATTTCAAAACAAAAACAGTCAGTCCAGCCTCAAGAAAGGATCCAAGACTTTCATTTAAAAAATTAAAACTTTTCAGACTATAATAATAAGGTAATGGGTACCCCAAAACATCCCCAACATAGCATACAACAACCATCATTCATAAATCAATCACCGTACACATCATACAATAGAGCATAAATCACGACAACAACACAACAACCTCCCAAACAAACCAAACCTGGCTCTGATACCACCAAATGTAACCCTCTTGACCCGGCCTAGATGCCCAACCGAACCAAACTCGGTCCATTTTTTTATTTTTATCTTATATAGATGCCAATTATTAACCCTACATGTTCGTGCAGACATTAGGTGTAACCCCAACTCAATCGGGCATCAATTTGACATCTAATTAATCACATTTGCAACTTAGGGACCAAATTGCAAATATAGAGAATTTTAGGATTAAAACTCATTTTTAAGTTACCAGTCTTTAATTAGTCAGGTTCTAAACTTTCATCTCAAATTTGAGCTCAATCCAATCATTCTACCATATATAATTGCATCGGCAAGAATTAGGGACTAAAATACAAATAAAGCAAAACTGCCCAAAAGTGGCAATAACATAATAAACGGTCATCCGTATCGAAACGGGTAAGCCCTTAACGATACGGTTTGAAACACAGTTTCGATACCCATCAAGCCGTATCGATACACCTAACTGAAATACCGAACTTTTGAAATATTTTAAACCGTACTGATATGGTTTCTTAGGTGTTTCGATACGCGGGTTCAAGTTGCAAAAGTGAATTCCAGAGGCTAAAACTCATCGAAACGCCCATACCCGTACCGGTACGCCATGCCAAATTTGCCTAGGCATATCGAAATGCATCAGACCCGTACCGATCCCACAAACCAGAAATTGCCTAGTCGTACCGATACTGTCCCCCCGCGTATCGGTACGTCTGGGCCTGTAATGTCACATTTGGCTGACTTTTCATCCCAAGAGCATACTCAAACCACTCCAACATGCTTTAAACAGAATACTAACATGTCAAACATATCTCATGCTAGCTAACTTCATATATCTAACAACACCACAAGGATTCATACATCAAATAGGAAATCTATAGGCATGATTCCTAATATGCATCCAACCAACATATCAAAAAGTAAACCAGCACCAAAAATAAACCTTAAAGGCCATTTACAACCCAAGCGCAACTAAAGAAACATGATCAAACAGGGAGTTCCACAAAACATCTCCCAAAACATACTAAGTACCCCATTGCCCTTATTAATTATAGTCTAGTCTCTAACATACTTTGGAAACAAGTCTTGCCAAGATCCCCTTGCTTCTTGCTGCCTTCCAAGACCTCAATTATCTGAATTGATGGACAATGAGAGCGTAAGCACACAAGGCTTAGTGAGGAGTGCTCGAAAACAAACACCATCAATGCATTTAAAGCCATTTACATAACATCATCCTTTAAAACATCCCACCCTTTTAAAACATGCACTTTACATCATTAAAACCAGCATATTAAACCAGATGCTACATGTATCATTAATCAACAGCAAATCACATTGCTAACCCTCCACTTAAGCCTTCCCATGCATTACTACCAAATGCAAAGCTTTAGGAGAAACATGTATAAACCACATTATACAACATAAACATTTCAATGATACATTAACAAATATATTGGCTTACAAGTGATTATTTGACAATTCCATTAACAAAGGAGTTCATCGGATACACGGATTCAACAAGTGTTAATCTAATACTTCAAGCCATCTCAACCGGAATAGGGATACAATCACAATCGCGGTACATTAACAACCGGGTACAATAACAATAGGGTACCATAACAACCCACGGGGACATCCACCCCAATCATCAGTTAGACACTTAATCCACTAACAGAGTATTCAGTACTGTTTAACCCCTCTACAATTAGGGTACTTGGATGGAGTATTCGGTACACCGTATAAACCTCTCAACATCCAAGGCAACTTATTTACAGTGCACTCAATCCTATGGCCGGCCAACTATATCCGATAACAATTTTAAAACCACATCACTTGCCAATATAATTAACCAAATAACATCTACTTCACTGTTTTACCAAGCATTAAACCAAGCCATTTCCAAAGCAACAACCATGCTTTAAAACACAAGTATAAACCATACTTACAAGGATCACTTATCATGTACATCCTTCACATTTCATGCTTAAAACAGTATATCCAATACTTTAAAACATGTTTAAATAGTAGGTAACTTGTAAATTAAAACAAGTGCATAAAACCATTTCAAATTAGCACGACCAAGAGAGTAAACCACTTTATACTTACTTCCGAGTCTAGGTAAGCATTTCAAGCTCTACCTTAACTCCCAAAAATCTGTCCCAAAACTTAAAAATGCTTTAAACCACGTTTTCACTCACCGATACGCGAAACCTCGATTTCGACGTGAAATCAAGAGTCCGAAGCCTCCAACGCTTCTCCAAACACTTCCGGATCAACCTCCCCTATTTTTACCATAAAACAACAGAGGATTAATGCATCATAATGCATTCCAAACACAACAACCACAGTCCTTCTTTGATTCTTACAAAACCTCCACAATTAACCCTCCACAACAACCGAAAACATAACCAATACAATTCGATTCACAAAACAACCAACATCTATCAAACTAACATCACTTTTAACACCAAAACACATCTAAAAACAGATTCAAAACAACCTACCACCTTTAGCAACCTTACAACCATAAAAACACCACAAAACCTCAAAAACTAACAACCTAAACAAATAGAGATTCTTAAGTTTCGGTATTCCATTGATAAAAATCACTTATCAACATTATTAAACATCCAAAATATGAATCAAAGCAACCTTACTTACTGGAAATTAGATCCAATTCGTGAATAAACTCATTTTCCCCAAATAACTCAATTAAACATTGGAAAATCATCAAAATCAGTTTAGAAACACAAAAACAAAGATCAAATGCTTGGGAATTTCAATAAATAACCATACAATAGAGGAGATCTCAGACTTTACCCCTATTGTGAAGTTTCTCCCTCAATTGGTTTGTGAAAAGCAAAGAAAACACAAAATCATTGTAAGATTTTGTATAAACAATCTTTATAGAACAATTTGAAACAATAAAATCAAGTTAGAAACCACTTCAACTCTGGAAATTTGATGAAAAATTGAGTGTTTGGCTGAGGAGAGAATAGAGAGAAAAAGTTGAGAGAAAATGACTTGATTTTTGTATTAGAAAAATAACTAACTTTTTAACAAAATCTGCTTTAATTACTAATTAAACCACATGTTAAAATAAGTCAAATCAAGGGAGAAATCATCATAAACCAATTTGTAAAATATCTCCTTAAAGATTCTAAGTATTTGACCCTTTTCATTTTAGTCACTAGAAAATCACAGTTTTCAAAACTTTCATTTTTCACTAACCAAAATGTCCATCTTCCAAAAATCATTTTTCAAAATTGATTCCACCATTATTAAATACATAATTAATAATGATTTTTAAGCATTTTTCCATAATTTTTCCAACACCAAAAATATACGATCCTGAACCCGACTCGAATCTCTACTCCAGTCCAAGACTTATACCCCAAAGTCTAGCAATCTCTTTCCCTAAAGGTGGATACAAAGAAGCAAACTATGAAATTCCTCCAAATAAAGTTGTTTTCACAATTTAAAGTTCACTAAACCCCAACGATTGATTGAAAAAGAATTACAATGAAGAACACTCAAGTGTGTACAAGATTTGAGAATAAAGAGCTCAAAACTTGGATATTTGCTTGGATGATTTAGAATGATTGTCTTGTTGTTGAAGAAGCTTTGGAGACTTGTTTTTATACCCTCTTCATTGATTTATAGCCGTTTGAGTTGTTGGGAAATTGAATATAGTCGTTTAGGATAATTTTTCCCATAATAAATGTAGTTTGACAATAGTGGGTATCGGTACACGGGCTTCCGTATCAGTACCCGCTCAAGGAGGAAATAGTTGTTACAAGTAAGGGGTATCGGTTTGCGGGTTTGCATATCGGTATTGATTGAAAACTTTATACGGGGTACCAGTACACTTCGTACCGTACCGATACTAAGTTTACTCATTGTATTTCTTTGAAAACTTTGTAAAGCTTACGTATTAGTACGTGTATTGCCTTACCGATACTTAACTCATTTGAAAACAATTTTTTTGCTCCAAAAGTCTAACAATCATTTAAATTATTTAAATCCGTACTGGTACGCCAAAGGTCGTATCATTACTTACTACAATTTTTTTTTCCAATGATGAAGGGTTGTATCGGTACGCGTACAGTCATACCGGTACTCAGTTGCCATATAAAAATAAGATTGATTCTAATACTAAAAACCTAATACCGGTACGCATATGGCAGTCATACCAGTACTCACTTACCAAAATGGCTTAATTGAGTACCAAAAACACTTAGAAAATATTTGAGATTAAAATGATTGACCTAGAAAAATATTTAAGTTCAAATGCTTGTCAATTTGTGAGTAATTTCAAGTACCTTAAAAATTTATTTATTTGCAATTAAGTCCTTGTTATATTAAAATCAAAACATTGGTTCAACAGAACTAAACTATCAAGCAGATTGCTCTGCTATGCATATCTGATTACATCGGTAAACAACCACCAAAAGGGACTAAACTTTCTATGACCACCGATAGACCCAAATTAGAAAACAAGCACAACAAGGATCTTTGTAGAGCACCAAACGACTACTATGGTTTGCAAAAAATCATGCCAAACGACAGAAGAAACGTAACACAAAAGCAAAAGAAAATGTGTCTGTAACACCCCGATCTGGATCTGAAGTACTACATTCGGGTCACCCAAAACCCTACCCATCAAATTTCTATTTAAAACTATAAGTTTAGTCATTATCAAAACATCAAATCATCTATAATTCCAAACAATTGAATAAGAATTAAAAATAAGTTTACAAAGAAGAAGCTCCAACTTTAAAACACTGAATATCAAAATAATATTTCAAATAGAGTTTACAGACTCAACCATTGTAAGGTTCTATGAATACAATAGCCCAAACTAAACATCAAGGATGGTACTCTGAAGCATTGTGGTACTGAGAAATCCCTTCTCAATGTTCTCCTCGATCATGATCAACCTACAAACCTGTAAACAAAAACAACGATTTGAGCTTACAAATTTCAGTGGTACATTTCTACTTTATCGCAATTTTTTTATTATCATACAATAAGCATGCGAGATAAATATAGTTTAGAGAGCATAGATAAGATCCACTATCTATGAGTCATCCACTAGTCTACGCAAGCTAGAGTTCTTAGATCACCTATCTCAAGGCATTATTAAATCTATAAGAAGTCTTACATGATCTATAATGCTTTACACTACTCGAGGTCACCCGACCCCTTGAGGTTAATACATCCATAAGCTATTATAAATGGCACATAAGGCCCAACCATTCTCGGGTTCTCACCAGATCATCTGAGCAAAATTACATAAAGTCGCAACCACAAATTTAGAGTGAGGCCCCATATCACAAAGCCTCAGGAACATACACTTTAAGTGAGGCTCAATATCACATAGCCTCAGGAAAAAACACTCTCTCTAGATGAAACCCGATGTCACACAGCCTTGGGAACGTACACCCATACTCGGCATCTCTCATAGACTATCATCAAATGAGGCCCGGTGTCACACAACCTCGAGAGCGCACATTCAACATCTAAAACCATGTTGTTGCAACACGCTCTATGGGTATGCGGATCCCATCAATCTAAGGTGACTCAACCAGCCAAGTGTCCATACAGTACACAATATTGACACGGTTACAAAACAAGTGCCCCCACTTGGCACAAACATCCCACGATCCACCAAGGATCCCTATGGTTACTAATACAATAAGTCACCCAAAGTTTAACAAGTTGTTAATACATTATGGAGGAGCACATTAATTATTCTCGTTAATTGTCTCTATTGGTCCACGTTATCTCATTAATCAAGGTGACTCAGTCAACAAGTACCCAAATGGCACGCACACATCAATGTAGCATCAAGCAACCCCACGGTTGCTAACAATTTATGAGTCACCCAAGTCAATTACCAAGTTCTTACATATTATGCTTGTAAATAAGGGTAGATTCTCAGTTTCTTAGTTTTACAATTCATTTTACCACATTAGAAGCCCATTGAACCATCGTCCTCAAATTATCAGCCTTTCAAGCTCAAATTCACATTTTTGGGCAGATTGCCCAGTGGGTACCGTTACTGGCCCTTGCATACTGGTACGTTAGCCGTTGGGTACCGATACTCATAGCATACCGCTACAAAAATAGCTCACTAGAATTTCATCCAGCCTTTGTGTATTGGTATGAGTCGACCCATATCCATACCTCTTTGAATAGTGTACCAGTACAAGTTGAACACCGTACCGGTACCCCTCTAATAGTTCATCTTCAATGAACAATGTTCTTAAACACAAAACATTAGGGTATCAGTACTGCCTCCTCGTGTACCGATATCGAAGCCCAGAAATGGCTTTCTAAGATCATAAAATTACTCCCAAAGCCCCCAAATCTCAACCAACAACCCCTTAATTCGATCCTAAATCTTATAGAAGTTATTTAGGTGGTTTACTACCATTTTTTACACTTGATTAACATCGAATCCAAGTTTTACCATTTTAAAGTCTCATCCACCCAAAATGTACCCCAAACAACCATAAACACCAAATCTAGCAATCTCAACCATAAAATCAAGCAAGGCAATTAATTTATGATCTTCAAGAAAAGTAGGAGTCAAAGATGCACTAACCATAAGCAATAAACTTGAAATTAACTCTCCCAACCACTTTCCTCAAGCTTCCTTCTTGCTCTAAGCCTAAAGAAGCTTTCCAAACACCTCATCCCCTCCACATAACATGGAAATGAAACAAGGCATGAAACAAACGTTAAGGGAAGGCTTAGCTATGAATTTTCACCCTTAATTTCAAAGGAAAACCCTTAAAGCCTTAAACCCCAAAAACCCATAAATGAAGACTTACCCTCTTTTCCACAAAATTATACTTTTCATGAAGCCCATAGAGAGGAGATCAACATACTTGAATCTTGGTTCATGGAAGGAAGAAATGATTGGAAAAGCTTGGATCTTTAATGTTTGTGAACAAGGTTGGAGGAAGAGAGAAGATGAAAGATGAAGGGGAAAAGTGATCTTTCTTTTTTCCTCCACTCCCCACGTGATAAGCATCCAAATAAAGGGTTGGTCAACCCTTTAATTTAAAAAGGGGTCTAAACACAACATAAAACCCTCAAGCTTTTCCCCTTTTACAAAAATGGTCACCTATCAAGCCCAATTAGCTCAATACTCATCCGTCAAGGCCCAAACATGGCCCAATTACTCCAACTAACATCAAAGTCCATAATTCGGGTCAACGCCAAACGTTGACTCAGAATTTTGGGTCGTTACAGTGTTACAAAGGTAGAGGGAAAATGTGTCACAAGAGCAGAGATTCTTATTAAAATTTGAGAGAATCTAAGAAAAGAAAACAAAAAATAGGATATCAAAAAATAAGGGAAATAATAAACAACGGCGATCGACAACAAGCACTAAAGTTGGTGTCATTGCCATCCAAGCAAGAAATACGAAATAAGTATGTAGCAATAGGGAGGAGAGAAAAAGATGAAACTAGGTTTTGCAATTTGATATAAGCATACCTATTTAAGCATTAAAAATTAAAATCTAAATCTTTAATATTAAATTCTAACAAATAATCATTAAACTCTAAACCTTAAATTTTTAGTCTCTAAACCTTAAAATAAACATATTTGTGTAAAAAAAATTCCACCGAATGTGCATCAAATATTTTCTCACGTACAAAATCTTTACACATTTTATGAATTGGCATAATGGCAGAAAAAGGCTTCACCTTGGGTAAACTTTTTTAATCTTGTCATTAAAGTTTTTTCTAACAATTCAAACTATAATATTCAATTTTTTTAAAAAAAATAAACCTTGTTTATGATGGTCAATTAATGATCAACAATTTTACTAACATGACATGACTAAGGTAAGAGAACAATTAAAAAAATAAACAATCGTCAAGGACTTTTTTGCTATCAAGTCCTTTTCACTTTTGATTAATAAATTTATTTCATTTTTAAATAAAACTAAAATTCATAACTTACGAATGGAAAACAAGGCTTATATATATATATAAATCATTTATTATTCGTGATCATTTCTTGAATACTTTTTATAGATATAATATTTATACAAATCATTTATATATTTTTTTCACTCACATCTTGACAGACTTGATCACAACAAGATCTAATATTTATTGGTTTTGAACTCTATAGGAAAAATATTTGGTTAAATCGAATAAAGGGTTGAAAATGAGACTTGCTTGAGGCGTGCACTAGACATTGTCTTTAATATTATTTCATGGTAAAGCGTACCCTCCAAGATTTAACAACCACTTATGTCGAAGCAAGCAACAGAAAAAGCAAAGAACTAATGAATACTTAACTTTAAAATATATTTAAAATGAGAGAGAAGAAAAGAAAGTAAGTCGATGATTCTACTTTTGGGATGATTTTTGAAGGCATATATGCATGATATTTATAGTACCATACATGCCCAAAAAGGGTATTTAAAAATTGGCATTAGTCAATGGAAAATATGTCAAAAATAAAAATGAATTGTTAAGAATGAAGATACTTTTATTTTAAAATGAATGGTTAAAAATAAATATACTTTCATTTTAAAATAAATTGTTAAAAATAAAGATACTTTCATTTTAAAATAAATGGTTAAAACAATTTTAAAAATAATAAAAATGGATCGGGTCTCTAGTTCATGTGTAGGGGGAAATTGGCCGATTTCAAATGAATTAGACTTCTTGGCCAAATCCCATGTGCGTGAGACCACCATCATATTTTTTTCTTACAAGCCCAAATACCATGTCTTTATATTTAAACCCAAAATTAGTGATATAAAAGAAAGATATAGGATTCTTTGAAATATACTAAGTAATCTTATATTTTTATAAAAATCCCCCACATATTTCAAAAAATGATAAAAAAAGTTTAGCTGAGTATTCTGACATAAGGTATTCATTTTGGTGTCTTTTTGGACTATGAACCAGAACTTAGAAAAATGAGACATAACCTACTGAGTAATTAGTGAAACAACATGAACCAATTTATTATTGTAGCTAAACCGTTAATAACATTATATATATATATATATATATATATAACATTATATATATAATATATATATATATATATATATATATATATATATTCTTGCTCTTTATCTCGGTTGTATGCTAATAGGCCATGCGTGTGCTTGGATTTTCATAAGTACTCTAGAGACTTTGCCATAAGTCTCATAGAAGCAACCTCACTTCACACTTATATAGGTCAAGCCATCAAGTGTACTCTGTAGGTCAATACACCATATATAAAGGCTATGGACTTGATTAAGAATTTTACTCACCCTCACCATCCTTGCAATTTAAACCATAGGAAGAGACAAAAAGAAAAAAAATGTAGTGTTTTCCCCACAAGATCAATCAATAACATGTTATTACCCATATGAACCTTCTTGATTGGATTGCCAATCACAATGGTTTGGGTTATCATCATTGTTGATTTTTTATATTGACATAAGTTCCTTTCCCCTCGATGTTTCACATACTAATTTCCTCCCCATGAGTTTAGTTAGATGATTTGGCTAAAATCGTTTCTAACTTTACATAATCAATTGATATCACTTTAGATTTTGAATTTGCTTTATTACCTTATGTCCTTAGACAAATATGTCTTCTAACACCCCAAAAATTGATCTAATCGGAATTGGGTTTCAGCAATCAAAACCCTACACCAGAAAGGTCCAAATATTGCATTGACTTTGACCGTGTGGTCAATTACATTGACATTGGACTCTAATTGAGTCAATTTATTGATTAAGGATCTTATTGAATTTATTGAAAGTTATTTAGTGACTAAATTGTAAAAATTGAAAGTTTGGGGGCAAAAGTTTAAAATTTCAAAAGATAATGGATCACCCTTGTAATTTCCCCAAAAAGTGGTGATTCGCCTCCTAGCTTGCCATCCATTTTATGTGGAGTTGCTAGGAAATGATAAAAAGGAATGACAATTTGATGGAATTGTCATTATTATTGGAAAAATATAGAATTGATAATTAATAATTGAAAATTTGTTTCCTCCTAGGAGAGGAAATCAATTCGGCCAAGCCCCTTATTATTTAGGGGTTGTAAACCTTTTTAAAGACTTGACCTAGAATCTAATACACCATCTAGCCCCTTCTTTGGACCATCATCTTTCTTTTTCCAAATTAAAAACCAAGCACCTTCATTGTCATCTTCTTCATCTTATAAGCAAGCACCACCATGGAAGCTTGACCTTAAGTTTAAGTTTTCTTTGATCCATTGATTCCATTGAATAGCTAACGTATTGGTAAGTTAAAACCCCCAATTTATTGTCCAATCTCATGGATGATTGGTGTTTAATTGCAAGTTGAAACTATTGAACACTAAGGCTAGACCCATGTCTCCTTAACTCAAATCCATAGAATACTTAATAGCTAATAGCTATTTTGAGTCTAAATATTGACTTTGGTATTGATGTATTGATTCTAAAACTTCCTATTATTTCTACCTAGCTCAAGAGTTGGAGAAAGATGGGCCACCATCTCCATCTAAAGCTAGGAAATAAGGGAGTGGAAATCTGAGAGTCGTAGGAGCTTCAGAAAGCAAGGTGAGTGTAGTTGGAGTCTTGGGAATAGACTAGGTGCCTTTCTCGGTTTCATTGTTATTGATTATTTGCATAGCTAACAACTTATTAAAGGGTTATTGCATCAAACCTCATTGGAGGCTATGTTGGTAAGCTTTGGTAAGCTATTACATTGAAATATTGTTCATAGAAACATTGCTATTGCCATTGTCATCATCAAAGCATTGAAATATAGAAGCATCGACCATTGGACATTGATATTGTCATTGATATAGCCATTTTTATAGACATTGTCATTGTTCTTGAACATTGATATTGATATTTTTATTGCCACCAAAATATTGCCATCGATATTGCCATTGTCATTGATATCAACATCGTTATTGTCACTATTATTTCTGTCGACATCGTTATTGTTATCATTATTTCCATCGATATTGTTATTGATATTGTTACCTAACCTTGGATTTAAAAAGACTTTAGATACAATTGACATGCCATAGAATTCATGAGCTCATTATTTCGAGTGGACTACGGTCCTTGGGCTATGGCCTATATTGTGGCGAGACAGAGGGATGTTTGTGTTATTGGTTAATTGGCGAGGTAGAGCGACTAGACCATTCACTGATTTGGCAAGGCATAGGAATTCGCGTATCCACTATCTAGATTCGATCTAAGGAATATTGTTGATATATGATATATTTGCCATTGAACATGATTCATAATATTGTTATCATTAAAACAAGATTTGGAATGCATACTATTGTTATCGACATTGTTTATGACTACCTCACTAGGAAAAGTATGCCTAATGCATTTCATTTCATGCTTTTCAGGTTAAAAAAGATTTTTTTAAGAGATCGGGAAGTTGATGGTTTTTGGCAAGTCACAACGGTACCTAGAGTAATGTTTATTGTCCCTACAAACTCCTAGTATGGTGGCATGCTAGTTTGTTAAGTCACTTTTGGCCATTTTGTTGTATATATATATATATGTTGTGTGTGGTTGTGTAAGCTTAAGGGCCTAAGATGACACCTTTAAGATTGGCTAAAAGTGGTAAAATGGCACAATTGTCCTAAAAGGTAAAATCCTAGTAAATGGATTCACATAGCTATGAAATTTGGCTTGCTAATAGATTTAGGCTAAAAACAAACTTGCCTACAAAATTTCATAGGATTTGGATATAGTTTGGCTGGTCAAAAAGCATAAAAACCGAACTAAAAATACTATTACAAAATAGGGCGTACCGATACGGGTGATGGCGTATCGGTACTTGTGTATTATTGGTCATGGTTAACAAGACGTGCTAATACTGATACAATGGTACTGGTACTAAATTTTCAACACTAAAATTTTACTGTAGCAATGTATTGATACGGGCAAACCAGTATCGATACCCTGATTGGCTCGATCTGGGAATTAGGCTACACATATCGGTATGGCTTAGCCTGTACTGATACAAATTTTAGGTTCAAATGAATTATTATAGGGTGTATGAATACCATTTAGCCTGTACTAATACCGATTTGAGTTTTGAAATGAAAATTCATGGTAGTGTAACGGTACGGCCTCCTGAGTACTGATACCGATACAGGTAATTTTGTTAAAGATCACTAGAATAATTTTGGAATATTATATTATGGTCATTGTCTAATAAATGGCTTAATTGAAGGGGTAAATGGTTTCTATTAGCATGAAAATTGATATGCTCACTGATTATAGATTAAATCTCTTATTGGTAAGTTCAATTTTAGAAAAAGACCTCCAATTTACATAATTCATAGATTAGTCCCTAAAAGTTGTAAAAGTTTAAAATTGGTCCTAAATTATTAAGTATAGCTCTGTTTTGATTTACCACCCTCATCGTACTGTTATTGTATCATTTTATGTTATTGATAAATATTGTAACACTTTTGAATCATTGAATTATTGATTAAAATATTGTATCGATTACCATATCGAACATCGATAGCATACTCTACCTGGTTCCCTACCAAGTGGGGAAGGGGGTGTTACATTTGTGGTATCAA
>JAGYYJ010003241.1:0-125000 GCA_019671005.1 Hibiscus mutabilis
ACTAGTAGACATCTAACGTTGTTATGTCACATGCAAGGACAAAGACACGTATAGGGTGGGAGGGGCAACTGCCACAAATCTTGATCGATTAATTGCATTTTTAACAATTAATAGTTTTGAAATTATTGTAATTAAGTCATTGTCGTCCAACATTGACGGTTAATTATATTTTTAGCCACTGTAGTTTTAAAATCATTGCAATTAAGTCCTAGTCCCCAAATTTTATGGTTTATTATTTTTAGGACAACGCCAATTAAAAATAATAAAATTAAACATCACCCCCTTCATTTTTCTAGTTTATTTACTTTTTAAAATCTTTTAATTTTAAAATGAGTAAAATTAAATCTTAAAATCTCTAAATTTTTATGGTTTTATTACTTTTCAAGGCCCTTTTGTTTTATAGTTAATCTACTTGTCCCCTCGTAATTTTGAAATAGTCTAAACATAATTACAATGTAGTATTTGTTCACACTTTTTCTTAAATTTTTGATAACACACACATTGTAGGCAAAGCTGCTCAAACTCGGTACAGGAACCGTCCCACACCGCTCATTCTTGGCTTTGTCCCTAAATACTTGCCAATATTAGAAATATGCTTGCAAAAAAATTCACTAACAATATATAAAATAATCGCCCTTGACATAATTATCATAACTTAAGTATCCACTTAAATTATTTAAATAGATAAGTTGGGAATACCCATAGATCACACTAAAAATATTTTATAGATAATCAAATCTTACTAATCATAATTAACATTATAATTTTAACTTGTGATAAAATTTCATATGTATGTTGGTAAAGCACGTTGCACTCTTAAAAAAAATATGTAAATTCGAACTCTAGAGACGACACTATTGAGAGAGACAGTCTCATATTTTGAATATGGACCGTAAAACGACATACATATAACTAAAAAAAATTCATATGCATATGCATATGTATATGCATTTGAATTTGATTTGTTTTTAGATTTTAATTTCTTTAATATACTACGAATTTCACGGTGCATGGCATGTAACTTGACCCAAGAGATTTTGCCAAAAACAATGCATACACGAAAAATATATATTAAAAAAGTAATGTTTGTTGGTATTTAAAGATTAGAATATTGAATTTTGGGAAATGAGAGCAACAGTTCCCAATGTAGAGTGTGGGATATTTTCTGTGGCACTAAAAAATATATATATTTAGTTTGTTTTGGTATTTTCAAACATTCTCTACATTGAATAAGAGGACGGTCTTCACCCCTTTCCCACCCTACCCGTATCTTGCACAGTAAAGACTAAAGAGAAGGGTTCCATTTTCAAGTTTTGGGATTGGAGGAATCTTTTGCTAAGAAAAAAATATTAAAGTAAAAATAAAGTGGGAGGAGAGAAGAAATACAAAAACAAAGGCCACCGAAAAGCAAGAAAAAATCATGAGTGGCCAACCCACACGCTTCCTTTCCTGTCCTGTTGTGTTGTGTTGTGTTGTGTTATGTTCCTTTATTCTCCTATTTCAACACTTTTATTTTCCTCCTTGTTTCTTTCCGATTTTTAAAATGTGAGGGAAACCATAAGTCAACCTCACCTCATCAATTGGTCTTTGCTCTTCAAAGCACCACCTCATTCCCCACTCGTCTCTTTTATTTTAGGGTAAATTATACGGAAGATTACTTATCTTTGGGGTTAATGTTAAAATGATCATCGATCTTTTAATTTTATCAAAATGACCACTTAACTATTGATATGGTTCCAATATAGCCACCAACCGTTAAAATCTAACAGAGAGGCTGACGTGGCAGTTAACAGAAACTTATATAATTATACATTTAGTCCATGTGATTTTCACATTTAATCAATTTAGTCATAATTTCAATTTAATAAAATAAATTAATTATTCAATTAGGTGGTGACCACCTTATTGGAGGACTTTATCTATTTTTATTTAATTAAATTAATTTACGTGTCACCACCTTATTGGAGAGAAAAATCAAAGTATTGCACAAATGTAGTCAGGGGGAATTGAACCCACATTCCCTTGGGTGTAGGGGGAAAGCCTCTACCACTAGGCTAGGCACATATTTATGATATGAAACACAAAATTTAATATAAGAGTTATATGATTGTTAATGCCATAAAAAAGAATTAAATGTGATTTTAGGGGATTCGAACATGACACACTTATGATGCATAAAAACATCTAACCCAAAATTTTATAAACCCTAAAACCTAAAAAATTATAAACTCCAAACCCTAAAAATTTTATAAACCCTAAAACTATACTTAGTGCATGATTTAAAAAATCTTTAAACCCTAAAAAACATAGTTAGTGCACAATTTAAAATTTTATAAACCCTAAACCCAATAAATTATAAACCATAAACCCTAAAAAATTTATAACCCATAAACCCTAAAATATCAAACTCTAAACCCTAAACCCACAAAATGTAAACTTTAAACCCTAAAAATTATAGTTAATGCATGATTTTAAAAATCTCTAAACTCTAAACCCTGTAAATTATAGTTAGTATATGATTTAAAAAATTATAAACCCTAAAAATTTATAAACCATGAACCCTAAGATTTATAAACCATAAACTCCTAAACCCTAAAAATATGTAAACTCTAAACCCTAAAAATTATAGTTAGCGCATGATTTAATTTTTTTATAAACCTAAATCATATACCCTAAAAATTATAGTTAGTGCATGATTTAAAAAATTTCTAAACCCTAAACCCTAAAATTTATAGTTAGTGCATGATTTTAAAAAAGTATAAACCCTAAACCCTAAAAATTTTACGAACCATAAATCCTAAACCCTAAAAATTATAGTTAGTACACGGTTTATGAATTTTAACTTAATTAATAATTTTTAGGGTTTATAGTTTATAAAATTTTTAGTATTTAGGGTTTATAAAATTTTTAAATCGTGCACTGACTATATTTTTTAGGGTTTAGGTTTAGAGATTTTTTAAATCATGCACTAACTATAGTTTTTAGGGTTCATAATTCTTTTTAGGTTTTAGGGTCTATAAAATTTTTAGGGTTTATAAAATTTTGGGTTAGATGTTTGTATGCATCATAAGTGTGTCATGTTTGAATCCCCTAAAATCACATTTAATTCTTTTTTCATGGCGTTAACAATCATATAACTCATATATTAAATTTTGTGTTTCATGTCATAAATATGTGCTTAGCTCAGTGGCAAAATCTTTCCCCTTACATCCAAGGGATTGTGGGTTTGATTCCCCCCAACTAATTTGTCCAATGCTTTGATTTTTCTCTCCGTCACCACCTGATTGGAGGAGGAAAATAAATTAATTTAATTAAATAAAAATAGATAAAGTCCTCCAATAAGGTGCTGACACATGTCACCACCTAATTGAATAATTAATTTATTTTATTAAATTAAAACTATGACTAAATTGATTAAATGTGAAAATTGCGGGGACTAAATGTGTAATTATACAAGCTTCTTTTAACTGCCACGTCAGCCTCTCCGTTAGGTTTTAACGGCTGGTGGCTATATTAGAACCATATCAATAGTAAAGTGGTAATTTTGACAAAATTAAAAGATCAGTTGTCATTTCGACACCAACCCCAAAGATCGGTAGTCTCCTGTGTAGTTTACCCTTTATTTTATTAATTTTCGAGGGGTTTGGGATTCCTCTCAATCATCTTTATAATTCATCATTCTCTCCATCATTCACTCCTTCACCATGGAAAACATGAAGGTGCATCAGTTGGCACGTGGATTCTGGGAGCGCGAACCATCTCTCTCCCTTGGCTGTAATCGCTTACGCCTTCTCGCTCCCAACCACCACCGGGTCTCCTCCCCTCTCGACCTCAAGAACTTCATTAGACCCGAAAGTGGCCCTAGAAAGCTTGCCCCCTCCTACCAGAAGCGCGATTCTCCTCAGGTACGTACTCCTATCTTGTACTTCAATTTCGTCAACTTGGCTAAATTGCGTAGTTTGATTTCCGTCTTACTGCCTTATTTGACCTAACTAATCTATATAAACAACATTGTCATTGACCTACTTCTGAGTAGGTAAAAATACATACTACTACACGTACAATTATGAATATGGTACGATGAAGCCTTTTTGTCCAATTTGAGGAGAAGCCAGAAGGGGTTTTTTTTTCTTTTAAGATGTGACGTTATTTTGAATTATGAGTTTAAGTTGTTAATGGAAAATTCATCGAGTAAAGAATAATGGGATTTGGAACGAAGTTTTTTATGAACCAGAAACTTTATCATGTAGGTGGAAACACACCCTGGAGGTACGCGGTGGAATCCAACGCGAGAACAGATAGGTATTTTGGAGATGCTGTGTAGAGGTGGAATACGAGCTCCAAATGCACAACAAATAGAAGAAATCACGGCGCAGCTAGGAAAGTATAGCAAGATTGAAGGCAAAAACGTTTTCTACTGGTTCCAAAACCACAAAGCACGCGAGAGACAAAAGTTGAAGCGCAGCAGCCTAGGCCTTTCCCATTGTTCGAGGAACTCAGCTCCCATAACTACCATAACTTTGGATTCTAGGGTACGTCCCTTGGTTTAATTATAGTATCTGGTTTTGTTTCCCTTGTAGTTGTAAACATAAAGTTTACCGAATAATCATGCATTTTCTTACAGGTGGAAATAATGGAAAGATCAGATGAGGATAGTCCATATAAGAGGAAGTGCAAGAGCTGGCCATTTGAGTACATGGAAGAAGAAAGCAGATTGCCATGTAAAGAGGAGGAAAACAGAGCCCTGGAGCTATTCCCATTGCACCCTGAAGGCAGATGAAAGGGGTTTGAAAGTAGAAAAAAAAAATAGAAACCCAATTTCCCAAAAGACAAAAACCTGCTAGAAAACCAAAACTCGGTTCCCATTATGACCTGCTTTGAAGATGATGATGAAATGTGGTAGCTTTTTTCTTCTTTTTTTCCTGGAAAGAAGAAAGACAAAATTGTCTCGCCTTAACTCTACTGCTTACTTATTCCTGACTTAAAACCAAAGCAGATTTATGTCACTCTTTATTCAATCTTTCTTCCGGCAGTTGAATTGTTTTTTGTTCCCTTTCTTTTTGGGCGTGTGATCACTTTGACTACTGGGGGAGAAAGAAAACCCGTTGAGATGAAGCTTTTAGGTTAAAAGCAGACCTCGATAGACACTGAAGTCCACGTACCTACTTTGTATCATTCATCCCCCTAATCTAGCCCATACCTTCCCTTTGAATCTTGGGTTTTAGTGTTATAAAAAAAGAGAGAGAAACAAAAGTAGATCGATGGTGGGCGTCCTTGAAACTATAAATTAAGATGCATGATCTATCTTCTTCACGATTCTATTGCTTGAAAGGCTTCTGTAAAGTTGCTGCTACATATCTATATCTATCTGCTTTGCCACGGGTCAGTTAACTGGTGTGTATTTGACTATTTATATAAGCAAAAGTTAATAGTATTCAGCGGGGCAGATATGAAAGTACCCCAAAGAGCATGTTTTCAAATGGAAATGGAGGGTTTTCTTTTCTCTCGGTAACCGAGAGTGAATCAATGGTTACCACTCGAGAAAAGGCTGTGAAATATAAAAGAAAAGTGGCTTTCTTTTTCCCCCTTCGTCGCAAATAACTTGGTTTTTTAGGAAGAAGAGAAGCTATATCGTACAAGTCAAACTCAATCTATTTATCTCATTCTCATCGACACCCCCGCATTACTATCTATTTAGCATGTAAAAAATAAGGAAAAAAGTTTTTGTTTGTCGCTTTCGATTATACAAGAGACACGTTGTCAAATAAACATCAAAGGAACATACCACTTAAAACAATGTCCACTGTAATTTGAGAAGCAAATTATTAAATCTAATCTCAATTATCATGTCACTTTATAACGTAAAATAGAGTTTACCGTGATGTAAAGTTATCAACGGCAACTTCATCAATCCACTTGTTTTTAATCTGTTAATTTATATTCGTCACATAACACTTTAAAAAGGGACACACTTACAATTTGAGATAGTTCTGGATATGTGCAATAGGAGCGATCATGTAAAGTCTCATAAAAAGGGTCCATGATCCATGATGACATAAATCAAATGTTTATAAGGAAAAAACATAGAAGCTTAAGATTTTAATCTTTAAGTTTGAAAAACGTTTCTAAAGTTAAAATTACTTGCAATTCTAACATTTATTTGTTATTTCAAGATGGGATTATTTTATAACTATAAATATTTTTTGTTGTCTTTCTAACTTTTAAGGCTTTGCCCTGACTAATTTGGATTGATTCGCATCAAACACATAATTTTGGCGGGTGAGTCTCCTAGCATGAATTTTCTGTATACACAATGCCTCAAACTCGAGACTTGCTTACGCGATACCAAGCTGCTTACCATTTAGACCAACTGCATTGATATAATTATAAATTTTTATCGAACTAATTAAAGATGTTAATGAGTATTTCTTTTATCAAAGGGCAAATTCCAGTCATAGAAAAGGGAAGTGTTTGGGAGTCCAAATGAGCCAACAGAATCAATACTGAAAACTTACTGCTCAGATCTTATGTGTATTTTTTGGTATAAGATCAGATCTTAAATTAATGTATATATACTAAAAGCCTTGTTAAATGGACTGAGATGGAATGTTGGCCCGTTTCATATATCAGTCCACATCTCACCGTACATATGCTTTTGAGTATTTGACCAACTTTCTATTTTTATCTGATCCTGCTGATTTAGGCTAACCTATTCTCGCGGCTTTCAATCTAGTAAGGGTACGTATCTCCAACCTTCACCAACATTATAACATTATTTTGATGTCAAAAATAATATAAAAAATTATAAAAAGTGAAAAAGTAAAATCAATATAAAGAGACTAACTTCAACATTTGCACTAAAATAGTACAAATTAAGATATTTAATATCATTTCAACATTATATTAAATTATATTCATCCATTTATTAATATATAATTTTATTATAAATTTCAAAGTAATATGTTTTATCATGAGAAATAATAAATAAAAAATATTTGTTAAATTTTAACTTAACAAAAATTAAAAAAATCTTACACTTGATATCTACTACTTGGCCTAATGACTAAGGATGCTCATATTGTCCCATTTTATATGAGTTCAAATTATGGTATGAGAATGTAATACCTTTTTAATTTATCAAAAAATTCTTACACATTAAATAGAAAAATACAACAAATATTAAAACTTGACTATGATTATAAACATGGGCGGATGCACCCAGTGCATGGTAGGTCACTTGACATACTATTAAAAATTAGGATAAATTACATTGATAATCACTTAAATTTTTAGGGTGTATTCACTTTGGTCATTGAATAAAATTTTTTTATTACAATCACTAAATTGTTAATTTACTTTCATTATGATCACTATTGTTAACCCCGTTAAAAAATGCTGATGTGTGCCATGTTAAAGTATTTTTCAAAAAAGAATAATAATTTTCAAATTTACAGTTATTGTCAGTCCCAAAATTCCAATTAACGAAAGATCGTCAATCAATCCCAATGATGGGAAAAAATTAGTTTACCAAAAGTTTAACATAATTTAGTTTCAAGTTGATCTGACGATTAACATCGGTGAATCAGAGCTAAAAATCTCAATTGAAGTTAAAATTTAACATTTTGATATTTAATTGTTAACCGTTATATTAGCTTAAAATCAAACTATATTAACCTTTCGGCCAAACGAATCCTTCCCACTGTTGGGACTTTGGGATTGATCGGTGATGTCTTCGTTCATCAAATTTTTGACATTGATGACGATAGTAAATTTGAAAAATGAGGTTTCTTTTGTGAAAAAGGACTTTAAAGTGTCACGTCAATATTTTCTAACAGTAGTAGCCGCAATGAAATCGGATTAAAAAATTATTGATTGTAATAAAAGATTTTCAATTTCATTGACCAAAGTGAAAACGTCTTAAAAGTTTAGTGACTACCAGTGTAGTTTACCCTAAAAATATTAAGTATTTTTTTAAATAAAAAATCAACCCTTAAATTATTTTAGTTTTTTTCTTTAAGCTCATAAACTATTATTTGGTCAAAAAAGCATATAAACTATCGCTCTATAACTATTTTAAATATATTTGTTAGTCCAAAAAAATCTTGGTAAATACATTGATTTACGTCAAATAATTTAGCTAAAGCTTTGATTTAAAATTTTCAAAATAATTACAATATGTCTCTGACTATAAACCACGTTTGCTTGCATTGCGGAAATTCGAATAGTTTCATGCACAACAATTATCCTTTGTCAATACGTTATTACAATGGTATAGACTAATTTTAAATTATTATATTAGTCAATGAACTACCAATTTTAGATTTCTAGATTCGTCCCTCATTATAAATATAAGAGAAAACCATAATTGATATAAAATTATAACGTACACATAAAAATACACTTCACATTAAACATTATACTTAAACATAGAACGTAAACAACAAATTACAACACCATAAGCCATTAAACAACATTCCTTAAACGTATTCAAATAATTATACAAAAATGAGTAGGAAAAAAGGAAATAAATGATATGGTACAATTTTTTCTTTAAATAAAAAATTAAAAAAAAGAAAATAATTTTGTGTTGCTACAGTTTCGCACCAAGTATAATGTGACACTGTATACAATATTAAAATAGTGACATAAAAATTTAAAATATGGTGTTGGATTAAAAAATTAAATAGTAACTAAAATATACTATTTTAATGAAATGGTGTGAAAAATAAATAAGGTTAGAGATGCTCTAATAAACAACTTTAATCCCTACGTACAATTAATTTTATTATTATTTATTATTTATAATTAAAAGGAAAAAGAGGGGCATAATTATAAAGGTTAAACAATGTGAAGTGCAGCTAAAACACTTTCTTTTGAAGATGCAAAGCCATAAACTTCAAGTTTAAAATAATAGAAAAAACATTAAAATTCTCGAAAACCGTTTATACTGACATACCACGTGTCATATAACTGCCCAATTATCACGCGGGGGCCTGATTTTTGCCACCATACTCAGACCGTTGATCTTCATAGCCTCGCAAGATCCAACGGTAGAAATTAGCTTACCAAAACAAAGTAGGGTTTCTTCAAAACCTTCATACCTATAAACACGACACAGTTGCCTCTTTACCGGTGCGGCGCAGTTCGTTCTGCCCTCCCCTTTTTGCCACTTTAAGAAAAAACCCCAAAACAGAGAGAGAATCTTAAACTCCTCTTCTTTTCGTCGTCGTCATCATCTCTATCGTTCCGTTCAACTCTGGATCTCTGACGATTCTATCCCCGTTTTACCCCTCTCTCCCCTCTTTTATCCAGAACACAAGAAAAAAATTATTTAGTTTTAGAATTTGTTTTAATTTTTCCTCATCAGTGTTTGATTGAATTACAAGAGGAGAGGGAAAAAAAGAGAGCGATCTAGGAGAGTTAGGGTTACGTTTTTTTATGGCACAGATTCAGGTCCATTATCAGGCGCCGGTTTCCGGGCCAAGCGGCGTGGCTCCCGTAACCGATGGACCGCAGTTTATGCTGACTTCGCTCTATGTTGGGGATCTTGATGCTACCGTTACCGATGAGCAGCTCTTCCAAACGTTTAGCCAGGTGGCTCAGGTCGCTTCAGTAAGAGTCTGTCGGGACTTGGCTACTGGCCGCTCTCTCGGCTATGGCTATGTCAACTATAACAATCCTCGTGATGGTTAGACTTGCACTTTAATTTAAAAAATTATTCTTTGTTCAGTAATTTAATAATTTAAAGCTGTTTGTTGGTTAGCTTGACTGTGAAATCTTTTGGAATGTGAATGTAGATTACTGATAATCGGGAAATTTTGTTTGTGGCGATTTGAAATATTTTGAGATATTATGTAAATGTAGATTATTTTGTTAGTACAGAATTGGTATAGAATTCAAGCTAATTATTTTTTAATCCAATTTAATTGCAATGTTCAACAACATTATAGTATTTATGCGATTTCTGTTGATATTTAATTCCTAATGTTTTTTTGAAAGTGTAGATATTTTCGATTCCTGTGTTTTGCTTTGAAACTCTTCATAATGTATTCTTTTTATTTGCAAAATATTTGACCTTTTACCAAATTTGCATCCTATTATATTCCCAAGAGTGGATTGAATTTCTATGTTAGAAATTAACTTAAAAGATGATGCTGTTGATGTTGAATTTGCCTTCTATTAATGTTGCTTTTTTGTTATTCTTGTGTACAGCGGCTAGGGCATTGGATCTACTGAATTTCACTCCACTGAATAACAAGCCCATTCGCATCATGTATTCTCAGCGAGACCCTAGTCTTCGTAAGAGTGGTACTGCAAACATATTTATCAAGGTATTAAGCTCTTTTTAGTGTTTCTGAATTTGTTTTTCTCTTGGCAATTCCCCCCCCCCCCTCTGAAATCACTAATATAGACATTTTGATTGTTTGTTCTTAGGCCTTTTAGTACCTTCTTCTCACCTGTTTAAGTCTGCCCACTCACTCTTAGTATTCATGCAAATTTATATGCAAAATAACCTCTCTTAGACTTCCATCTTTCTATATGTTGCAATCATTCACATGCAAGCATGTTTTCTCCATGTGATATAGTTGGCTTTCAATCTTCACCCCATCCTTTTATTTTTGTTTTGTTTGCAGAACTTGGACAAGTCTATTGACCACAAAGCATTACATGATACGTTTTCTTCATTTGGCAACATTCTTTCTTGCAAGATAGCTACTGACGGTCTGGGCCAGTCTAAAGGCTATGGTTTTGTACAATTTGACAATGAAGAATCTGCTCAAAATGCAATTGATAAATTAAATGGCATGTTGATTAATGACAAGCAGGTATATGTTGGACCTTTCCTTCGTAAGCAGGAAAGAGATGGTGCTTTGGATAAGACCAAATTCAATAATGTTTATGTGAAAAATATTTCTGAGTCTACAACAGATGAAGACTTGAAAACAATTTTTAGCGAGTATGGTGAAATTACTAGTGCTGTAGTTATGAGGGATGCAGATGGGAAGTCAAAGGGTTTTGGATTTGTCAACTTTGAAAATGCTGATGATGCTGCTAAAGCTGTTGAAGCTCTTAATGGAAAGAAGTTTGAAAAAAGAGATGTATGTTGGAAAAGCCCTGAAAAAGTCTGAAAGAGAGAATGAGCGAAAAGCCCGTTATGAGCAGACTTTAAAGGAAGCTGCTGATAAGTTCCAGGGTTTGAATTTATACATTAAAAACTTAGATGATAGTATTGGTGATGAAGAGCTGAAGGAACTGTTTTCAGAGTTTGGTACCATTACTTCATGCAAGGTTTGCAAAAATGGTTCTTGGTTGGTTAATTGTTGATTCTAGCTACTGAATCTTGTTCTCTTGATATTAATGTTATTGCCTTTTACCCCTTGAAAACTTTGCAGGTTATGCTTGATCCTAGTGGAATTAGTAAGGGCTCTGGATTTGTGGCCTTTTCAACTCCTGAAGAAGCATCTCGTGCTGTAAGACTGCATTTGTTTTTTCTTTTGGTTCTCATCTAAATATGAGGTCATAATCTAATTAGTACATTTGTTATGCATCTACAGCTTGCTGAGATGAATGGTAAAATGGTTGCTAGCAAACCACTTTATGTTGCACTTGCGCAGAGGAAAGAAGAGAGAAGAGCAAGGCTACAGGTAACACCATTGGCCATCTAATTCTTTTTCTATCTTGATTATTGTTTTGCATGGTTTTCTATTATTTAGTCTTGTTTGTACTTTGGTAAACGGGAATGTTCTTTGTACTAATGAAATTCTTGGGTTAATGTTGTTGATCATTTGGGATTTAAGTGTGTTTATGTTGTGTTACGCCATCCCTTCTTTATTTTTCTTTGAGTATCCTTGTCCATTACATGTCTGATGCATTTTTCGACATTGTTATATATTCTTCCGAGGGCTCTCCAAATATGTGAAAATCTTTGAAAATTTGAATCTAAATTCCCACAATGTCTGATTAACGGGTTCTGCGAATCATTTTGTATTACAATTAGTTATATATCATTTATCTATTTCATTTTTTCAGGCTCAGTTTTCTCAAATGAGGCCACTTGCTATGTCCTCTGTTACTCCTCGTATTCCAATGTATCCTTCTGGTGCTCCGGGTCTTGGCCAACAGTTTTTATATGGGCAAGGACCTCCAGTTATCATTCCTCCACAAGTAATATCTATCTTTACTCTGTGCATTATATTTAATTTTACATGCTTGACATTTTTTTTTTTTCTCTTTGTAAGTTGGCATACTTGTCTGTTTGGAAGATTTGATTTTGTTGAGGATGTCTGAAATATGAATATGCTTTTTCCCTTGTCATCTATTCTAGGCTGGTTTTGGTTATCAGCAACAACTGGTTCCTGGAATGAGGCCTGGTGGCCCCCCTGTACCAAATTTCTTTGTTCCCATGGTACAGCAAGGTCAGCAGGGTCAGCGACCAGGGGGACGGCGAGGAGCAGGTCCGGTGCAACAGTCTCAGCAACCAGTGCCGTTGATGCAACAGCAGGTAAGCTGTATGCATGTGTGTGGAACCTGCTTTTTATCCTCATGCTTTGGCTGAAGTCATTGTACTAATTCAACCCCCTTGTTCCAGATGCTGCCCAGGGGACGTGTCTATCGTTATCCCCCAGGTCGTATGATGCCTGAAGTTCCAATATCAAATGTTCCTGGAGGCATGCTCTCTGCTCCATATGAAATGGGTGGGATGCGATTGCATGATGCTGGTGTTGGGCAGCCCATGCCAGTACCAGCGTTGGCTTCATCTCTTGCAAATGCAACACCTGAACAGCAAAGGACGGTACGTCCATTTGTTGATTTGGTTTATTTGGCTTCCAGATCTTTATATTTTCATTGTAACTGATGACCAGATGCTCGGAGAAAGCTTATACCCCCTTGTGGAAAGGCTGGAGCGTGATTCGGCAGCCAAGGTTACAGGCATGCTTCTGGAAATGGACCAAACAGAGGTTTTGCATCTCCTGGAATCACCAGAAGCTTTGAAGGCTAAGGTAGCGGAGGCTATGGAGGTATTGAGGAGTGTTGCTGCTCAGCAACAAGCCAACAATCCAGCTGACCGATTGGCTTCACTATCGCTGAATGATAACCTTGTTTCTTGAGTCTAAAATGATTGGAAATTTCGGTATGGTATCCTGGCCGAGAATTTGCTGGACCCTATATCAACACTGGGCTATATTATTAGTCTATTAGGGTTGAAGTTTGGAACCTTTATATTATCCTTTTGGATAGTGGTTTTTTTTAATATTTGCTAGAACATTGTTTGTTGAGAACCATAGTTTGTTTAATTTCATTGATCCATTTCTATCATCTTTTATTTTGGTTCTCAATACCATCTTTTTCCATGCTTTTAAATATTTATAGTTCAGGTTTAAGTAATAATTTTATGTAGAAGTCGCTGCTTTAAAACACTGCTTATCTCGAACGGTGCTGTAGCAATTTGGTTTTGAGGAATTGCCGCAACCGCTTAAAAAAAATTAAAAATTGCTTTTTTTCTAATGGAAGTCTTGCGCCTTGCCGTCTATGGTTCTTAAAGAGGATGAAGTTAATTTTGTTCTTCTCATTGTATTTTTTAAAGCTTCCTCGTTATTGATTAGGTAATGATCAAAATACGACCCCTGAGCAGTATGCCTGATTCGCTCAAATGGCGGAGTATACCATTTTGTAAGGGTTTGATTTCTTAAAATCAAAAAGTAAAAAAAGGTTGATGCATGTTTTAGTTTTAAGCTATATCGTTTTCAGTTTTTCTCACTTTAGGCTTCATATTTTTTGGTTTAGTTATGTGAAAGCTTTCTTGTATCATTTTAAAATATAGAATGTGGTTTCTATTTTGTAATTTTAGGTGGAAATCTTAATTATTTAATCAACTTTCCTTTAATTTTCCAGTTAACTGTAGATCTAGTATCTAATCAATAGAGTAAGTTTTTCTAGTTTTCAATATTAGTAACTTTTTTTATTTTGGAACTTTAAATCTACAAATGTAGAGTGATACAAGGTTATGTTGTTCAACTAATGAAAATTATGTTTTATGTATTTTTATAGACTTAGGGAAAATTTGATGAAAACTTCAAATATAGGGGACTAAAGTGGTATTTTGTTTTTATAGCTATTAAGTAACAAAAAAATTGAATAAAAATTAGAATGGACTAACATTTAAACTTTCAAATAAAAAGTAATACATATACTTAATATCATAAAATTAAAGTAAAAATAAAATAAAAACATCTAATACATTTTTGAATAGAAAATTTAATTGGCCCTTATTTTTTTTTTCTTGATTTTACAATCAACATTTTATTTTTGGTTAAAAATAAAAATAAAAAAAAAAATTTTTTTTTTTCCAATAAAATTCAATACTCATTGAAAATGTAAAAAAATAGATTTCATATAAAAAATGTTGTTTTTTTAAAAATTCACAAATAAAAAATATATTTTTTAAAATTAAAAAATAAAAATAGAACTTTAATATTTAAAACTTTTAAAAAATTATATAATTATAGTTTTTTAAATTAAAGCTGTGAAAAATAAATTTTAATTTATAATAGAAAAACTTTAACTTTAAATTACATAAAAATTTTATTATTATAGATTTAAAATAGTAAAAACAAAAATTGACCGGAGGTTCAAGTGGACAAATCATAGCTAAGGAATATGTGTACACGTGAATAGGATACTAACACACTACACTTGAAGGGAAACTTCAGGTGCACGCTTTCATGTTTTGTGTTTTTTACTACAAAACCCCTAACCACCTACCAAATCGAAGTCCCCTCTCTTGTTCTGTAAAATCGAATTAGGGAAAACCAAAACCCTAGGAAAAATCGTTTTTTTTTTTCTGATTCGACAAAAAAAGAGACTTTCCCAAAATGTTAAACTATCAAGATTCGAATTTTCCCTTGATAGATATAGTAGGAGGAGGAGGTTCATCCAGAACAAGCTCGTTATTTCATCTCCCACCTGGTTGTCGATTTTACCCTTCTGATGAGGAGCTTCTAAAACATTATCTGACAGGGAAAAACAGCTCCCTCCCCGCCGATCGTGCTGATGCTTACGGATACGATTTGATCAGGGAACTTAATTTGTATGATTACGAGCCGTCTGATTTGCCGGAGGGCGCGTGCTTTGTGCATGGTTATCGGGGGAGGAAAAGGCACTGGTTTTGTTATACGGAGAGTAAAGGAGGGAGGAGAAGGAGAAGAGCAAAGGGAGGGTTTTGGTGGAAAATAGGAAAAGTTAGGGATGTGTTTGATGGAGGGAATGTAGCATTGGGGACTAGAACAAAATTTGTATTTTATGAGGTTGATTCAGTCAAGGCTGCTGTTAGGACTCCTTGGATTATGTATGAATATGCACTTCTTTACCATCCCAAGGTAAATAGAAAATAGATTTCTTTTTGTTTGTTTGTTTAATCTTCTTCCATTGTATGAAAGTTTTTATTGGGTAATAAGATGGGACTTACCTTTTGTTATTGCTCTTTGGTAGGTAGTGATAAACTGTAGCTGACAAAATTTGTATCTATTGCAGATTTAATTGTGTCCTCTCCAATCTCCAACAAAACCATCCTTTTTTTTTTGTTGTTGTTTTAATTTGTATTTTTATTGCATGTCACTTTAGTGCTCCAAAACCACATAGCCCCTATCCTTTGTTAATGCTTAAATTGACTGTGACTTTTTTCACTAGACACTTGCTGTGGGCCAAAATGAATTTCTAAAATAACTTTATGTTTTCGAAAACTTCAGTAGGTTAATTGTGCTCCCACTTGGTTGTACGTGGCTCAGCATGGGTTCAGTAGGTTAGTTGTTCATTTTAGTAATCACTTGGGTCTTATGTTGGCAAGTGTATGCAAAAGGATTTGGTTTTCTAAAGCGCCACATCAAAATTATTTCATTGTTGTTTTTCTTTGTCAATTGTAGTAGAGCCTAACCTGTGTAGATTGGAATATTCTGAGTCCTCAATAAAGTAAATTTCTGCTAATATTGTAGTGAAATCTTAGTAAGTTCTGGCTTTTGTGTACTTTTTCGAAAATATGAACTTTGCCATAATTAAATATGCTTGTTTGTGAGATATACTATGCCAAACATTTGAACTTATGTTTAGATTGGTTTCATTGGTGGGGGAGGGTCTGGGACTGTTACTTCCATGCAAGTGATGTCTCTACCATCTGCAGGCTACTTTTGTGCTATGCCGAGTATTCGCCAGATCTTGTGCTAGAAATAGTGTATCAGAGAATGTTTTAAGTTGTGCAGAAGATACTGTTTCAACTATACCTCACATCGGCATTCAGCATGATGGATTTCTTAGGCCTGACATTCTTGAAGCTGAAATCAATGGTGATGACTTCAATAAAGAGCTAGACGATCCAATAGCAACTGGACCTGTTTCTGTTGCAAGTTTTGAGTTTCCTTCAGGCATCCCACCAGACATGCCCAATGATCTGGTAATCTAGATTGAGCATTATTTTTTTTGTCATGGAACTCATATTACTGCCAATTTTTTTTCCGTTTTGTACATACTTTTATTTGTGATACCAGACATGGCTTTTGTGTTTTTCCTTTTCTAACAAGGCTTTTGCATGTATTTCAATTCTCAATTGCATTTCAAATAACTTCAAATTTTCTCATGCATGTAAACAATAATGCCTCAGTTCTTTTCATAAGAAAAACATTACAGGACTTTTTATGATGTAATACATTTTCATGATTATAAAGTAATTGTTTCCAACACACTTGTTTCTTTCTTTAAGTCATGGTTGAGCATTAAAAAGAAGGGTACTCATCCAATCTTTTGAGTTCTTCACATTACAAAATATATAACCCCTGTTCTGCGTATATTTACTTGTTGTACATGTATAATAAAGTTTTCACTATGTGAAGTCTTTCCACAAATGTTAAGCATGTCTAAACGTTTATCACATGAAACATTTTTTAGATGATGCGTTCTTTCCTAAGTTGAACTAATTTTTCTCTGCAATGGCTGTTATGCAGGTGGGATCTCGGCTAACTACTAATGAGTTACTGTCAATTATAGAAGAAGATTTTATAGAGTTGGATGATCTCAGTTGATGATTGTACATCATATGTACCATAAAGAAAATTGGAGCAGTTACCTTCAGAAATAGCAAGAGAATGATTTATATATTGAAGAATCTAATCAGAAACAAGAAATGTTCTTCAAATCTGAATAGAGAGAAATCTAATGGCAGGTTCACTTGCCTCATAAGGTCATTTTTGTTCTCTTTTATCTCAAGTCCTTGGATCAATAACATTCATGAACGTTTTAGTAAATTTATCTGTTGGCTCACCATGCAGGCTGCACTCATTTGCCTAATATCAGGAATTTTATTTCAGAAGAATTTAGGTTATCAAGATGCTAAGTTTCAGAAGAATCAAATTATCAGGAAATTTTCCTTCAGAAGAATTAATCGTGGACAGAGTTGGACAAATTTCAACATCAGGTGCTTCCATGTTCTTCCTGTTTCTCTGGTGATGGTGGGTTGAAACATTTTGCCCACTCACTTCTCAAATGCCTTCACGTGGCAATGTTTTTCTTCTCCTAGCCTGTTCTATATTGTGTTTCTTAACCTTCACATTGAAGAAGTGCCCAAAACTGTATAACAATGCGGATTTCCTTAAAAACATCCGTATGGACACCTTTGGAAAGCCATTCTATCTTTAAACTGTTTGTAATATACTTTGAAACCTACTGCTGTGGTAGATAAAGTAAACGATTGAATCTAAATAAATTAGGATGAATCTGTTTTAAATTGTAGATTTGCTGTACTTAATTGCACAGCTTGAAAGCTTCTTTTGGGGTCAAAGCATGGAAGCTTTGCCTTTGATAGAGTGCTACTACTACTGTCATGTGGTCTTCGGCCAATCAGTCTGAAGCTACAGCAATAGAAAACAATAAGCTGGGTTTTGCAGGTTTTGCAGCCCATTATTTAAATTTGTAATAGGCATTTGCAATTTGCCATTTGCATGCTTAAATGAAAAAAATGTCCCATTTAAATTTGTTTTGGTAGGCATTTTGCATTTTTTTAACAATTAATGCTTGACCATGTCATATTTATTACTTAAAATTATAAGTTTTGAAACGCACTAATCTAAAAAATACCTTAAAATTATAAAAAAAAGAAAAAAAAAGAAGGGAAATGGGAATTCAATTTTAAAAAATAATATTTGATATTTATTTTTCATTTAACTGATTTTCAATTAATTGATGGGTGAATCATTCACTCCCACCATCCACCATTCTGAAACAGTCAAATAGGCTTTAAAGAAAAAAAAGGTTCTAGGGTTTAAATCACATGATTGAATCATTAACACCACCCACCATCCTTAACTGGCTTTAAAGATATAACCTTTCTAGGGTTTAAATCAAAATTTATTACCATCCCATCATTGTATTTACACTGAAAAAAATAAATAATAGGATACCTATTGTGTATGAAATAAAAATACCACAAGGCATAAGTGTTAATATATGTATAATATAAAACACAGAAAACACAAATGATGAAAATACATACATATACTCCCAAGTCTAATTCCAATCCCAACTTGCAAGCATGCGTCTCTCTAATAAAAAGTCAAATCTCCTTCCCCTCATTTTATCTCCCTGTGTTTATTTTATTTTTCCTCAATGGAATTAGTGCATAATGTCCAATCTCATGGTCCATGATTATTATTTCTAAATATAAGGAGCGTTGGCATCATATGTAAGGTGGTAGATTTCTCTCTCTAAAGCAAATGCCATGTTTATAATATTCTCTTGGGAAAATGGAGAATCATCAATTCTTATCTCATTAATTAAAAATTTCAAAGAAATATTACAGAATGTGGTTGTATAAACTGAACCCATATGTCCAAATGGACACGATTGTTGAAAAAAAAAAAAAAGCGGAAGTGAACCAAAGCAATCACCTTTGAATGATTTGAAAGAAGTAAATATCAAATAAAAAGGTAGGCAAGCAGTAGAAGCCTAGAAGGTAAAGGAAAAGACCCCCTTGATTTAAATATGAAGGGAAAGGACGAAATATTAAAACAAGTTTGAAAGGGAGGGTCAAGAAACTTGTATAAATAGGAGAGGGAGGGAGCTTTTGGGGTCATTGTATTCACACCTCTTTTAAGCCAAGCAATTATATTTGCTGTGCATTCACTGCATTTCTCCATTTGACATATTCCACCTAAAACTACAGGACACATAATTCTTCTTATCCACATCACAAGATACTGAATAATTTTTCTTTCTTTCTTCCCAAATCTCACCTACAGTTTTTCTTTTTAAGAAACAAATTCCATATATGGTTATAATTCTAAAAGCAATCAAAACTTTTAAGCTTTTAGGTGGTAAAAAAAAGGCAAGAAAATCAAGTCATTCAAGTGGGGTCAATTCTCTATAAATACTATATTACCAAAGACACGTTTACATTCAGCAGAGTTACACTTTTACATGTCACGTTCATGTATTTGGAAAAAAAAATAGTCTTTTTAATCGGAAAATTATTGGTAAAAAAAGAAAGGTGGCCAAGGCTGGCTCCTCATTAAAGGAAAGGGAGATTGCATGTGGACGAGTTAAAGGGTTTAAAAAGACTCCAAGGGCCTAAAGGGAGGGGAAGGCAGGCAGGTACTTGGCGTGAACGAGATGGTAACACAACAAACAGAGAGGGTTTAGTGTTTGTGGGGCTTTGTTACGGACCGCATTGGGATGGGAGACCGGTCTTAATTATATTATTATTCTTATTTAATTTTCCATTTATTTATTTGGTTTTAGAGATAGAGATTTTTTTGTTGAAAATTTTGAAAACAATTTGTTTTTGTTTATTTATTTATTTATTTTATGCAGAGAGAATAGGGAAGGGAAAAAAATCTTTTCAAGGAAAAGAGAGATCAGAGATGGAGACATGAAAGCTATTCGGTAAGCGGCCCAACAGGACAGCTTTGCATAGTTATTGTTGTTGTTTGTTTAAGCATTTGTTTTTCTTTTTGTTATTCAATTCTTTGTTTGGAAACTGCTCTTATGACCATTACTCACTTTTCTTTTTTATCTCTCTCTCTCTCTTTCTGCAGGGTTATTTGGTAAATTACAGGTTAATCTATCTCTTTGTTTCTTGTTTAGAGTATTTCGTTTTATCTTTCATACGCCCTCTCTCTTCCTCCCATTGCTCAAGTGGTGGTTTTCCTTTGTTTTCTTCTTTCTCTCTTTCCTTTCTTGAGAAGGGAGAGGAGAATAGCTTTGAGATAGCCTTTTTTTATCTTTTTTTTTCCCCTCTAATCCTTTGTTTTCTTGTTCAGATTCTTTTAGATCGAGCAAGGTCTTTCGTTTCTACCCGTTAGGTGAGGTATTTGGTTGTGTTTTCGTTTTTTTTTCTTCTTCTGTTTGATCGGTTGATGATCAGATGAGATATGGACGATATGGTCTCTGGGTTTTTTTGTTCAATTTATTTGTTTTGGCTTAAAAGGGTGCCTTTTTCCCCCAAAGTTTTGATTTTTATGCCTTTTTCAGTTTTCAGAATCTGCATATCTTAAGGTCATTCATGTTTAAAGTCTATAGCTTTTGGCTGTATTTTTACAGGATTTCTTTATCATTGAGGCCGTCTCTCGTAATAGCTGATTGTAGAGAGATGGTGCTTATAGTTGCCATCTTTGACCTTAGATTCTCTATTGCATTTTGTGGTTGTGTTAGATTTTGTTGTTTTCTGTCTTCTTTGCTTTCTTTCTGTTGTATGGTGGCTTTGGGTTGGGGTAGGAAGGGGTGGGGGTGCTTACTTCTTAGGGAAAACTATAGAGAAATAACAACAGCTGGAATGCCTCTTGTTTATGTGTTCAGTTCAGGCTTCTTTATATGTTTTTGCCTTTCTTTTGTATGGTGAAGCGTGGATATATGCTGCCAGTGGATGCCCATTATTGTTTGATTTTGGTTCCCCGTGAATGCTTTATAATTTCCAGATTTAGTTGCTTACTGCCCTTTGTGGATCAATGTTTTGTTGACCAAGTTTAGGTTGGTGGTTTCAAACTTTTGTCATGTATAGATATGTCTAGATATGCTGTGTGGGTTAAACTTGGGATCACTTCAGATTAGAATTCGTTTGGTTATGTTACTTTGTTGCTGCTAGCAGCATATTTTGTTATGTTTGTTGAAGCTATTCTGCACTGGACCAATCTGTCTATTTGTTGTTTTAGTTGCATTGTTCTTTACCCTATACTACTGGTTGCAGGTTGAGAGACTGCTTGGCTGAATTAGTTAGTGCTTGTTGTTCTGCCTATTACTGCATTTGCTTGTAATTTCTGGTTTCTGCTATATTTCCGCAGCCTCGTAGTGTTCTATCTTTTCTATTAGATTTTAGAGGTAGCTGTTTGCCTTTGATGTTTTCTGTTTGTGTTATTTGTTTCTTCTGTGTTTTTTGGAAAGCATGCCTATACTTCTAAACCATGCTTCTTTGAAGATTTCAAGCAATATTTGAATGATTTTGCTAACCCTGGTGAATAATTTATCTGCAACTATTGATTTCCTGATGTATGAAGCGGAAAATGTCACTATAAGGCAACCTAATTCTTACTTGACTTACTCTTGCTGTTAATAATCTGGGAATAGATTGAAACTTATTTATAGTGTTTTGTTGTGTATTTTTATAACCAAGTACTTTGTCTAAAGCATGTTCATTGCCTACTTGTCCTTCTATTTGTGGCTTATATTTTGTATTTTAATTTGTTCAGGCTTTCACAATAATTTATTCGGAAGAAAGTTCATACAAGGCCTAATGCAGGGTCAAAGGGGTACTGTTGGTTCCTTGCCTGAAACCTTATTAGATCATGGGTCTTCATCAAGTAATGCTGCTATAGAACAGCAGGTATGCTGGAATAATAACCGAAATCCCATTGAAAGCAGATTGTCTGATTGTTTGCTTTCGACTAATGACATGAATATTGGACATGAGAATTCTATTGCTCGTGAGGATCGAGAGCTGGGTCGATGGAGCTTGGGAGAGCCTAGCTCAAGTGGTGCACAGAGTGAGGTAAGCCATAATGAGTGGAAAATGAATCATGGGTGGTCATCTTCCATGAGTGCATCTGCAAGTGCTGGTCCTAGGCTAGAAGAGCGGCAGTATGAACGAAATGCTCTATTTGGCCAAAGTTCCCATTCTAGTACAGTTCCCCATGATATCAACTTAAATGCAAGCTTAATGGATAATGATGATGATAGCTGTCAAGTTATACAACAGTCTAATCTATATAAGCCTAGTGGATCTCAAAATGAGAGGATGTCAACTATTGCTGCTCCTGAATCTTTTCTACATTCTTCTGGAAGTGGTGGGTATGTCGTGGGTGATACTGATATCAGACCTGGTTGTAGTGCTCCATGCAAAAGAAAGGCTCTTGAAGGAAATGTTGGGCAGTGTTCATTGAGTGGAAGTTCTAACAACTTTCATCGAGCTGAAAGTAGTGCATGCCGTGGAGTTCCTTCTAGCTTTAGCGTTGGAAGCAGTGTGAATATATCTGCCCCTTCAGGACAGGTGCACCCCACACTTGGATTGGATGCAAGAGGATCAACATCTGTCAGCATTCACGAACCAATTGTTTTACCAACTGCTGAGGGCGTTCACCGGAATTCTCGCCGCAGAATAAATCCTACAAGTATGCAAGAACCTATAACACCTCCAATGTTTTCTACAGGTGATGCAGCAAGGCAGTCTTTTGTTCTGTCTTCTCGGCAGCCATCAAGACTTGCTCCAACCGATCATTATCTGGGTTTAAGGTCGGCACCAGTGGCAGATAATGCAAGTGCACAAAACCCAAATGGCGTAAGTCATGTTCCAAATTTTCCGCGGGATGTGCTACCAATTAGGTGGAATGGAGGTTCTGGTTTGAGAATTGGAAGTTCTTCAAGTTCTAACCTATCTGGGGATAGAGATGCTGTACCATGTGAGGGGCATCAATCAAGAAGCATGACCAGAAACCTATTAGATCATCCTATGTTTGTTCGTGCATCGGATTTGAGAACTATTGTTAGAAATCCAACAAATCGAGGTTTAGGCACTGGAAATACAAGTGTTCCTGGAAATGTTGCTTCTACATATCTCGGTGGCTCAAGTTCTGGTACCAATGTATCATCTGCTCCCACATGGGTTCCTCATCCCAACCCACCATCCCAACAATACCCACGGAGATTGTCAGAACTTGTTCGTCGATCTTTGATGGCTTCCCATGGTGTTGAACCTGGAGGCCATGTCAATCACTCCCCTCTTGTTTCAGGACTTCCTTCTTCTCCACAAGAGATGCTGCTTTCATCTGGTGTAGCTAATCAGGGCCACCATCGGCAATACCCTAGGCCAGTGTCATGGTTGGAAAGACAAGATGCTGGTTTGGTTGGAATTCCCCATTCGTTGCGAACTTTAGCTGCTGCAACTGAAGGAAGAAGCAGGCTTCTTGCATCTGAGGTCTTCCCTATAACTGCATTCTTTTATTATTAGTAATTGGTTTGCTTCAAGTCTAACTTTGTGGAATGGCAAATAACTGTTATAGGTAAAGGAGAAACTTAATTTTTCTTGCATGATGATGCAATGCTAATTGTGGAGAACATGTGCGTGCTATTGGTTTTTTCCCTAGTTGCTTTTGTTTGAAAGAAATTCCATTGGGCATTGTTATCGAACATGTGCACCAGTACTATGAATCATGCATTCATTTGTGTCTCTTCAGTCCTTGTTTTGATCACACAAGAGAAAAAGTTTACCTTGTAAAGTCTTTGTTTTAGCCGTGCACAACATATTTTGCCAACAGTAAATGCTCTTCTATAAAAAAAAGGCCTCTACTGGATCTGACAGCTTGTTATGGTGCAGATTCGCCATGTCTTGAATCTCATGCGTCGGGGTGAGAACTTGCGTTTTGAGGTAATGTTTCTGATATTTATGTTGTAGTTTGATGTAGTTCTGTCTTCGCCAATAGAATCATGGAAGCAAGAAAAAGAATTCCATTTTTTATTGTTCGTCACCATAGTTAAGTAGTTAGCTATTCTTCAAATTTGAGCTGTTATGGGTAAAAGATTGGCCATGTAATGTTGGACAAGTGTTGTTTATGGATGAGAATTTATTTATGATCTAACAGTGTCGTTTTCTTTCTAATTCTGCTTGTCTGGCAGGATGTTTTGATCCTTGATCAATCTGTATTTTTTGGGGTAGCTGATATTCACGACCCGCATAGGGATATGCGGCTCGATGTTGATAACATGTCATATGAGGTAATATCTATATATATCCTTGGGATCTAATATCCTTTCAGGTGTGAAAATTCTCATTTTAGATTGTTTTGTGGGTAATAGGAGCTGTTGGCTCTGGAAGAGCGCATTGGTAATGTAAGCACAGGGTTGAGCGAAGAAACTATTTTAAACCGTCTGAAGCAACGAACATACGCTAGTACATCAGGAGCTCAGTTAGAAGCAGAACCATGTTGTATTTGTCAGGTAATGAATTTCCTTTTATGTGGTCTCTTTTCTGATTATACGAACCCCCTTACATTATTGTTTACTAATACGCAGGAAGAATACAATGATGGAGAAAATCTTGGGACACTGGAATGTGGCCACAACTTTCATGCCGATTGCATTAAACAATGGTTGATTCAAAAGAACTTGTGCCCTATTTGTAAAACAACGGGTCTTACTAAATGAGACAATGTGTTGTTTTTGGGCAATTAGTTCCTTCTGGGGTCAGCGCCTTCGACTGTTGACATAAGCAGCAGCCTTTTCAAGAGTCTTCACTCAGAAAACTCCATGGCAATTCTAATTCAATTGCCAGAGGCATTAGTACTTCCAATTATGCCAAACAAAGCTGATCTTCTGGGTGGATGACACATGTTTGAAGCACTGGGAATTGAAAGCTAATTTCTACATTTTTCATTCTATCATTTGAACTTGCACTATTAGTTTTATGTATGAATCTTCAGCCCATTGGCGACATAGATTATTGATCATCTTTAAATTTTTATGCTTTTTTTTGTTTTTTCTTTTCAAATTTTGGGTGGTGAAAACAGAGGTTTGGTTGGTGGTTCAATGGAAAGTTCAAGATCTAAATTATTTCAAGAACCCTCAATTATGGAGGTTTGAAATGTCTAAGAATCAATAATCTCATCGTCTGGTTTTGTTATTTCCTAGCACAAATTGGGGTAGAGGAAGATTGTCAGAGAAATGATGATTTTGACACCAACCTCAACATCAAAAAGAAATGCCGACATCAAACGCAGGTTTGAAAGCAACCTCCATATTTCAACAAGCTAAAGCCCATACCCTTGTTTGAGTTGTTAACCATCATTATGTTTAGTTGTTGATTTTTGGGTGCCAAGTGCTTATTTAAAATCTAAAATTGTACCACTATTTAATACAATAGTTAATGTTACACAACAGCTAATTAAGAAGAGAGAAAATTGGCAAAACCCTGAACCATATTCCGTTCATTGTGTGTCCAAAGATGCACAAACTATGAACATGACAAGGGAGAGGGTGAGAAGAATCCTTTGCCGAACGCAAACCTTGCCTCTGTGCGTGGTAAAGGAAGGGAGAGTAATGACGGTGTAATCTTTAAAATCCAATGGTGGATGGTGACAGATCTGCCAGTTTTTCTAACACGCAACTAAAAATAATGGCCTCGGGAATTGCGTTTTCGGCTGTCCTTTTAATCAATGCTATTTTCAGCCGAAGCTGACGTTTTTCGCTGGATAAGACAGTAAAGGCTGAAACTTGTCTCTTTCCCATTTTTCTTTTTCTTTTATTTGTTGTTATGGTTATTTATTACGTTAATAATACCGTCGTCCCTTGAATGTTTCACAATATCAATCCCATCCTCAAAAAGTTTTAATATTATAAATATATAAAAGTAAAAATTTTTTATTTTTTTTAACATCATATATTAATATATATTTTTACAAAAAAACTTTTTTTTTTAAACTTTATTATTTTAAATATGTTTGTTTTCTGGTAAAAAATTTTCAAAAAATATGTTTTTAATTTATATTTATTTAAAAGAATAATTTTAATATAATTGCTCTATTTTTTTTTTTACATTCGTTGAACATTAAAAAACATTAGAAAACCTGTTGGATCTTTTGTCTTAACGTGCATCTTTGATGGAATTCAGGAGTAGAAATGATTAGTTCTTGTAAAATACTCTAAATATTCAACTTATGCCACGTGATTTGTTTTTCTATAAATAAAATACCATGATTTAATTGTGAACAACGAATCTAGTTGTCTTTGGAATTTAAGAATCTAAATTAACACGAACACCAAGAACTAATTAGATTATTTAAAGTCAATAGAATTTTAGTTTGATTAATATTGTTATTATTATAATCATAATTGAACTTAAAATTTTATGTTAGAGGATAAATTTATAATATTTTAGGGGTAAACTTATAAAATTTTCAGGTGAGGCTGAAAATAGATTTTTAATAAAAATAAATAAATTTTTTTATTTTTTTAAAATTATATACAAGTTTTAAGTTTTCATGGGGCGACCGCTGCCTCGGTCCATCCTTAATTATAATATTTTATAGATCAGAGATTTTAATACAAGTAAACACAAAATTATCCAATTTAGAGATATGAGGTTTGTAATAATTTAAACATTTATAAAAATTAAATTATTTGGAAGAGATAGAAGCTCATAATTTGGTTTTAAAAACGAGCTAAAGATAACAAAAATCCATTATTAGCAAATTAATTTAAAAAATTAAAAGGCTCAGTTCCCTTTTGCATCTTTGAAGGGGACAGCTCATAAATTTGAAATTTGTAAAATGTTGGATGTTATCAGAATTAGGTGGTAAATTCGAAATAAATATAGAAAACGGGAGACTAAAAGAAAATAATAAAAATATCGGGTCATCCGTTTTAATTAGGGCGGGAGATTAATCAAAATTTGATTATGCAATGCAACTTTGAGAATAAAAGCTAAAGCTTCATACTCTGTTATTTCAGTAATCATCATCTTCAGACTATTAATTTCTTTTTGAAAAAACGAACCCCCGAAAAGATCCAAACAAAATCAGCACAGAAAAAGATAAAACAAATAAAAGGAAGAAAAAAAAGGAAAAGGAAGAACCAACTGGATCAGAAGCGCTTCCTCTCTTTATGCTTGCGTTTCGATTATTTCAGTTTCTTCTCCGACTCTTTTTCATGGCGGATAAGTACGGTGGCGCGCCATATTCGAATCCGGAACCCGAAGAAATTTCCACTATCCTTAACCAACTCATTCACAATCCTTCATCCTCGTCATCTTCATCTTCGTGCATGCAATTCAAGGGAAAGAACATTCATTCTCTTCCGTCTCAAGTGCCAGGAATTTCGGCGCTGGCATCTAACTCCGGCGTTGGGATGGCGATTCCGGTTGTGGATCGGTGCCGGCTCGGCGGATTTGCTGTTGGAGCAGAATCAGGGCCTCGAGTAAATTTCTCCGATCCTGAAACGTATTTTGGAGCCAACGTTAAAGATAGCTCGGACAATGCGTTATCTTCTGCCGGCGATTTCAGTTATGACAGCGAGGTAAAAGAATTTGAAATAGTATTCTTAAAGTTGCAAAGATCTTTTCCATCTAATAAAAAATTTAAAAAAGGTGAAAGATTTAGATTTTTTCTCCTTTCGGGAAATCTTAGATTAAGATTACAATTTAATCTGGAAGGTTCCGGATGCATCGGAGTTTCCATCTAATCAAGAACGGCCACGGAGTTCATCTAAGCGAAGCAGAGCAGCTGAAGTTCATAATTTGTCAGAAAAGGTTTGACTTCCTTAACAGTTTTTTTTGAACTTTTTTTAGAATAGAAGAATCTATAAGAAATTTGATATGTTTTTGTGTGGCAGAGGAGGAGGAGTCGGATTAACGAGAAAATGAAAGCTTTACAGAATCTAATCCCAAACTCTAACAAGGTATCTAAAGACTAAAATAATCCATAACTAGAAAAAGCCTTGTTTTTTTTTCTTCTAATAAATGATTTTGATCCTTTTTTTTGAGTGATAGACAGACAAGGCTTCAATGCTTGACGAGGCGATCGAGTATTTAAAACAGCTTCAGCTTCAAGTACAGGTGAGTATTCTCTTCTGCTTCTGCTATATCTGTTTTGTGTTCTCTTACTATGTTGTTCTCAATTTTAGTGTTAATTATCACGTGTTTGATTTTGTTGTTTATTACTCAAATACGACATCCCAGCTGCCCAATGTTTTCTAAAGATTGAATTTTAATTAACTATGCCTTTCGGGATTTAAAAAGCTTTGTTAAAGATTCTGCAATATTGGCATTTAACAATGTCATGGCACTAAGTTTGATAATGTGTACTACATAAAACTCTATTATTCAACGACAATAGGACAAAGCAGTTTCTCCAATTGTTTTCTACTAATCAGCCTGCATTTAGGAGGAAAGGGGTGGTTAGGCATCAATGCGTTTAGTTTCGTGCTTCGATTGTTTTGCTTTAGGTGATGGCTATGGACATGATCCAAAGAAATAGGGATTTTTTTGTACATTTATAATTTGTTATGATGATAAACACGAGTGTAGATAAAATGGTAAAATAGTGCACTTGTTTTTAAATATTAGTTCCATTGCCGTTGCAGATGTTGTCAATGAGACATGGAATGAGTTTGTACCCTGTGTGCTTACCTGGAGTACCACAGCCAATGCAAATGCCTCCAACAGGCATGGGCTACGATGAGGGACATGGATTCTTCAATCCCAAGATAGGAGCAGGCACATTTTCTTCCAACGAAGAAAGCACGATGAATACACCTTTTAATCTATCTGATCCGTCCACCATCTCAAATCTGCCTGCTGTTGCACCTTCTGCAGCTAATATGTCTAATTTCGAAGCTCCAATTGGTTTTGACTCATCTGCTGGGGAACACTACGGTTCGGTCGCCCACTCCTCATCTTCCAAGGTGATTTTAGCATAAACATGTAATGAATCTGTCAGAGAACTCTCTGAATTAATGCAAAGCATTTATTTGTTTTCTTTCTCTTTTGCGTGTGAAGGAAATCTGTAAGGAAGGCAGATCACAGCTGGAATTAGAGATGAATCATACTGGGAATAGCTCTGCCTCGGGTGTGTCTTAGCCAAGCATAAATCCCCAAGAAGCAGGATGTATAATAAAACTGAGACCAAGCTCTCCCTCTGGTTCAGACACAAAAGAAACTACAAATTCTATTGAAACCAACAACATTCCATACTTGTTCAGGTTATTTTATGCTATAAATTGTAACAGGTTGGCACTAGGGGATTGATGCCTCATTCCCCTTGCATAAAGTGATAACTTTAATTACTATTTCTAGGGAGTTAAAGCCAGGATCTCAGGAGCTTTCAAGCAGTATTTTCTCTGTTCTATTGAAGTGTTGAGAAATTATTCACATTAGACCTTTCTCTTGGTGGAGGAAAAAGACAACAAATGAGCAAAAAAAAGATACATTGATGTGCCCGGCAGGATCGGTAAAGAATGAGAAAAAGAAAACATACACTAGGAAAAATATATATTTTTGAATTTACTTTTTATTTTTCTTAACTTATAGTTTTTAAACAGGCTTGGATCGAATGATGGACTCAAGCCATGATTTAAAAGGCTACCAGGTTACAGTTTCTTCGACCACATATATAAAAATTGTTCAGAGTAAAGAAAAACAGGGCATTTCCTTTGGACCGAGAGGGGACGTGTCGTAGTTAAAGACAATAGTATATAATATAAAGATTCTTTTAGCAGAAGGGTGGCAGTTTTGCGGAGCAATGATTGGAATTTATATTCTCTAGATTATATTTAGCTTGTTTTTGATTCTTTATCAGCCTTTTTCGCTAACAGAATCTTCAAAGAGCTTGGATAAGTGACAACTTGAGCAGCAAATAACAATCATCTTTGAACCAGAAAATACAATAATAAACATTTAGGCTTTGAAAATGAGGAATGATGAAAAATTTGTTAATTAAATGGTGAAGATTAATAGTCACTTTTTTATTTTGAATCTTAACTATTTGATTAACAAATTTTTCTTTCTTTCTCGTTTTAATCTTTCCTACTAAACAAAGCCTTAATCTTGGCTTGTTTCTCATTTTGTTGTTTGCCCTGTCTAGCTGGTTTTCTAACATCTAGCTGTCAAAAGCTTGGTCCCATTTAACAATGCCAAATTTGACTCTTAACATGATTCTTTTACTGTGTGCTATGAAGGATTAATCCAAATCTCTAACACCTCGACTCTTAACTGAATTATTGTTTAAAAGAAAATAGAGAAGCTAGTGTTATAGATAAGTTTTATACTAAAAGTCCAAAAAAAGGGGCCCCGCAGGAGAAATCTTCTCAGCGAACTGAACATTTGAACAAAAAGAACTTGGCTTCAGCTTTTGTCTTGAAGCCAAAGAACGGCATCGTCTCAGGATTGTAATTTTTCATCTTCTTGACACTTTCGCCACCTTTTCTCTCCGTATTCTTGCAAGTATACAAATTTAATTATATGATAAACTGAATGATAAAACCCTAACCATCTCATCCAAGAACAATGGAATGCTCTTACCTTTGTCATTATTTCTACATGGTGAAATTCCTTTTCAATAATGTATTAGCACATTTCACAACATTGGGGTTGTTTTTTTTTCAATAATGTAGCTGATGATATCCAGATTTAAAGAGTAAATTATTCTGATACGAAAGCAGATCAGTAAGAGCAACTGGATTCTACTACTCTTGTTCTTGTCCATTTGCTGCAACCTCCGCAGAATAAAGATTTTTCTCCAGAGTTGCATTCATTTTCTTTCGTACGTCTGTTTATAGATTTCCTTATTCATACAGTGGTGTCATTTATTGGTCTGTTGATTTGAAATCAACATCTGGTACGCGATATACTTTAATATATCTCAGAATGTGGACCAGGAAAGAAATGGAACAAATTCCATTCTTAATATATTGTGTTTTGATTATGTTGACTTTTAGTTGAAACCAAGGCTTAATCTGGTTCGTTCATATAGTTAACTTCACCCTTTTATTATTCTCAAGTTGCACATTGTTTCTTTTAAAGAATCTTGAGTTTTAGTTGCATCAGAACCGGACTGATGTTCTTGAATGCACAGGTTTCCAGATTATAATAACTGTTTGTTTATTGTAAAAAAAAATAGTGCTTGAAATATATTTTAGTACAAGAACGTGAAGCAAAATGCACGGCTAATGAAATTAGTGCTAAATGCATCCATATGGATCAACAATGGTTATGAAATTAGTGCCAAAACAGCTCCAACTTGCTTTCAGACAGTTTTCCCCAAATTTGGTCGTCTGTTCGCCAAGGAAGCCAGGGATTTTAGCCACCATTTTGTGGATACTAGAAAAGCAAAAAATGGAGGTGGTGCCTGCTCCCATTTGCTCGTATCGATATTGTCGCATGTATATGATCCACGTCCATGTAAGTATACACCCTGTTTCCCTTATAACTGCAGTGCCTGTAATTTTCCATTAGGCTTTAATTGGTGACAAAACATAGAGGTAAAGTTAATTGAATATGAAGACCTTGGTCCTTCCCTCTATGACACATTTCAGCTGACCTTTAAAGACAGCTTACCATTGAAATTCGAGACGCCATAAAAAAACAGTCGGTGCAGAAATTGTGCACTTCAATAGCTCTTTAAAAGAATCTGTAATTGATTCGTTTTGTATATATTCTAAGGGATTTTTATGTTTGCCGTATTAATTAAACTACGTCGCCTGACAACGTGGGGTTGTGTTTGTTTTGTAGGATTAGGCCAGTAGAGCGTCTGAACAATTTCCCAAGGCACTGTCGGTGGAGGAGACATCTAACCTAGCTGCAGCAGAGATGAACTGCTGGCTCTCGTCATGTTAATAATATTAACACAAAGCCTTGGGAAATTGCTATTGGGTGACAAATCGTTTTCAAGCAATAATTGAAGCTCGAACCTGAATTTTGATGATGTAAATATTTCGACAGACAGAAGAGAGTAAATATAGGGTTTTAGTTTATCAAATACTATCATACCATTGCCTTATTCTTTTACCCCTTCCTTTATACTGATCGATTTGTGGACTGTAACTGAAGCTTGGCCTCAATTACGTATCTTTCTCCTTTTGCAAAGTCATTCTTGCTGCACAATAATGGGCATGTCAAAATTGCCCACATGCAGTTCTTGGCTTTGCTTCGCATTGACTGCCATATCTACCAGTACAGGCATTGAAATCATGAGACGAACGTCATCGGTGGCACTTGAGGATGACCCCAAATCGTGGTTTTGTAGCGATCCTCTTTCGTGCGTCTTCGCTAAAAAAAATGAGGTTTTAAGGTGTTTGGGGTCTTTTGAGTATTTTAAAAAAAATGTCTTCCATTTGATTTTTTTCTAAAAATCGTATTATTTTAAAATGGAGTCGCCACCGGCCACTAAAGTAGGTCGGGCACCATAAAAACCAGAGTAAACCGCCCAAAATTGGTACTTTAATAATTACCGCTTTAATATTAAACTTTTCGGATTAAAGTGACGATTAAATTAAAATTTGATTATAAACACGAGTAGATTTTAAAGGCTCTGTTATTCGAGAGTAAACCGAAAAACCATCATCACTACGCTTTATACTTGCCACGTTTACGCTCGAATAAAAGTACACCGCATTGACAATAATATATCCGAAATGCAACTTTAAAACATGACAAACATAAATAAATACAATGCAATAATAAATAAATAAATAAATAATAACATAATAAAATACTAATCTAACATAAATATATAAATATTAATCTAACTTAAAAATATAATAATTAAGGTAAAATATTTAATACTTATACCTATAAAAAATATCTAAATATATTTAAAGTTAATAGTTTATATATGTTATTATTTTTTTTAAAAAGCATTTATTTATATTATATATATAGTGATTTGATAGAATACTATACATATTTTACAAATGTGCGTAAAAACTTATATATATATATATATATGCTTAAGAAATATGATAATAATAGTATAGAAAAAATTATGGATATAATATTATATATATAAGGTACAAAAATACATATACTTAACTTTCTTTGCTTGCTTTTTAACTATTAATATATGAACATAGTATGTACATAAAAACATATACAACTCAAATATACATAAAACATAATGTATCTATACATATATCTTACTTAGTATACATATATAGATAAACATGACGTAATATACATAGATATATATTAAAAACTATTTATACATACATACATACATACATACATACATACATACATACATACATACATACATACATACATACATACATACATATGAACAAATATACAATAACAAATAAAAGCCATGAACAAATACATATCATGATAAAAAAACATATTAGATATGAGAAAATTGAAAAACAAATATTAAACAACCACCAATAATTAATCTAAATACATTCTAACAACATATAGAGACATATGGACATGAAAATATATAAGACATAAGAACGAAAAATACATAAAAAGATTACTAAAAACATCATTTCTATTAGATTATAAAAATAGATTACACTACAAACATACATAAAAAATAAATACCCAAACCTAAATATGATAGTGAGCTTTCTCCCTTTGTCTGCAAAATAATATGAAAGTCCCCATTTTTTTCTTCAATTGCCGAGAGCCTATCCTCAAAATGAGAGTGAAATGGTTGGGCCCCTTTCTAATTGTCCCTCCCCTTTTTGTTTCAATTTGTGTTGCTTTTTAATGGATTAGGGGAATGGAAATAAAAAATGGAGAAGTGGCATGCAGTGTGGGGCAAACCTATAGGGCATGGGTATTGAGGTGATTGGCATGGGCGGCAATGCTTGGCAGGGCATGGTATGCCTTGCCTGCTGTCACAACCATGCCATCTAGGCCCGGGTCAGCAAGCCGTGCGACACTTGAAAATGAACTCAACCCAGACAAGTCAGCCTTCAACAAGCCCTTTATCCAGGGACTTAACTAGGAAGCAACGTCTCATGATCCATCAGGCAACATGTGCGTCAAATATCGTATCCCGTAAGGCCTAGCGAATGCTAGCTGCCAACCCTTGACTCTCGCGACGAGCGCGATATGGGGCCCTCTGGCCCCAAACCGTCCCTAAGAGATCCTCCTAGATAGACATTTTGCCATCCGCTTGGCCCCAATGCCTGCACACCTAGGCCCCACTTGAGCCTAGGAGAAGGTCACTTACACCAAGGCTGCTCGGCTGCTAGCACATGGCGAGGGGGATGGTGGAGACCCAACACCAGACCACTTCCCCTTAAAAGAGCTAAATAAACTTACCAAGTATGACGCGAGTAGACGTTGCTTCGTCCCAAACGTGGACACTTTCTGGACAGGGCCTTTATTGCCTTCCCAAAGCATTCTGACTTGCATCTTTGACTTGGTAGCTCCTTAGGGATTGCTCATATCAATGCTCGGTCCACCTTTGCTCGGTCTCAAGTAGGCTTGTCAAGGCAGGATTGGCATATAATAAGAGATAACCTTGACATTCTCCCACACTTCCTCTTATCGATGTCATCATCGATGTAGTCCAAAAAGAGATGGTTTTGACATTCTTCCCCACTTCTTCTATCGATGTCCTCATCGATGAAGTCCAATAAGAGGTGGTTCTGACATTCTTCCCCACTTCTTCTATCGATGTTGACACCAGTTATTCATCACCTAATGAGTCGATATGGACATCTGTGACAGCTTATCCTTGATCTATTCTTGATCTCATATGCTTCTCTAGCCCCATTATTTGAACATTCAAGCGAATAATTCAAGCCTCGATCTTGGGTTTCCTCAATTTTTTATGACCATGTCGCATATACGTGACCATTTAGTCCGAATATAAACTCATTATGACCCAGTTCCGCTCCATCAACGTCGAGTGCTAGATTTATGCTCCCACACTTTTACTCTGATTGTGGCTCAAGCAAAACATAAGTAGCGAATCTTTGACTCAACCAAGACGTGTCTTGTAGTGTCTTCATGTCCCACGATCTAGCCATAGACCTACAAAACACAAAATAACATACCTGCCCATATGCCAGAGAACTATGACTCGCCACCCAATGGCTTGCCCTCGGCACTAAGCCCATCTGCCAACTATGTCATACTGTATAGTGAGATATTCAAAGCAATGAATGTGTCACCATTTGGCCACTATCCAAGCGGGCAAGTACAGGTTCACCTTGCACTTAATTGCTTAATGATGTAAAATGATCTATGGTTGCCAACACGATACAAGAATGTACTTTGTCTCTTTGCTTTTCTTTATATGGCCTGTACTATAAGACATACAAACAAATACATTAGTGATAACCTATTCACACAAGTCTCGAACGATACCTGGTTGGTAAATATTGCCTTACGCATTCACCATTTGCCAAGCGAATGTACATCTATGCCCACTCGAACAACCTAGCTTTCATGAACTAATGCATCTTGGCTTTCCAGCAGCTAATAAAACTTTTCTCACAAGCCAACCCGCTTTTAAGGTTATCCAACACTAAAAGCACAACTTGTCTCGCTTCTCTTCTGCACCATCTTGTCCACGTCCTCGTCGACTGAACAAAAGGAATCCTTTCATTAATTAAGACACCATTGTAACTTGCAAACATAAACTTTCCACCCATGTCGTAATTATCCACCCCGTCTACTCCAATTACCAGAGCGCTTGGCGTGAGTCATAACCAATTTGCCTACCCTGCCTACTCTATTACTTGGAGCGCTCGATGTAGAGTCACCATAATCCTACCCTGCCTACTCCTTCCCAATGAGCGCTTGGTGTAGAGTCACCATAATCCTACCCTGCCTACTCCTTCCCTAGGAGCTCTTGGTGTAGAGTCTCGCAATCCTACCCTACCTACTCCTTCCCCAAGAGCGCTTGGTGTAGAGTCTCACAATTCTACCCTACCTACTCCTTCCCCATGAGCGCTTGGCGTTGTCTCACAATCCTACCCTGTCTACTCACTCCCCATGAGCGCTTGACATAAAATCAGCCCGCCCTGCCTACTCCACTCGCATGAGCGATTGGTACGAAGTCGCCAAAATCCTACCCCACCTACTCCTCTCATGGGAGCGCTTGACGTAGAGTCAACCCGCCCTGCCTAATCCACTCGCATGAGTGCTTGGTACGGAGTCAGCCCACCCTGCCTACCCCACACGTGGGAGCGCTTGGTGCGGAGTCACCATAATCACACATTTCTAACAAAAAAAATCACAACCAACATTGCTTTGATATCAACTGTCACGGCCATGCCGTCTAGGCCCGGGTCAGCACGCCTTGCGGCACTTGAAAAGGGACTCAACCCAGACAAGTCAGCATTCAACAAGCCCTTTATCCAGGGACTTAACTCGGAAGTGTCGTCTCATTATCCATCAGGCAACATGCGCATCAAATATCATATCCCGCATGGCCTAGCGAATGGTAGCTGCCAACCCTTGACTTTCGCTACGAGCGCGATATGGGGCCCTCTGGCCCCAAACCATCACTGGGAGATCCTCCTAGAGAGACATTGTGCCATCCGTTTGGCCCCAATGCCCACACACCTATGCCCCACTTGAGCCTAGGAGAAGGTCACTTACACCAAAGCAGCTCGGCTGCTAGCACATGGCGAAGGGGACGGTGAAGGCCCAACACCAGACCACTCCCCCCTAAAGAGCTAAATAAACTTACCAAGTATGACGCGAGTAGACGTTGCTTCGTCCTAAACGAGAACACTTTTTGGACAGGGCCTTCATTGCCTTCCCAAAGCATTCTGACTTGCATCTTTGACTTGGTAGCTCCTTAGGGATTGCTCATATCAATGCTCGGTCCACCTTTGCTCGGTTTCAAGTAGGCTTGTCAAGGTAGGATCGACATATAATAAGAGACAGCCTTGACACCTGCCACACATTTTTTTAGTTTGCTATCATTTTTTGGTTCGAATAAGGTAAATGATTCGAATATAATTTGAGGCGAGAACAAAAAATGGGTATTACAACTGCCCTCTTTGCTCATTATTGTGTAACAGGAATAGAGCAAAGGCAAAAAGAATAACCATTTTTGTCCGATCTGGCTAAACTTCTCTCTTTTTGACCCGTGTCTTCTTTCTTCGATAGATCTTTCTCTTCGGCGCATGTCTTCTTTCTTGGCTTGGTTGATCCACTTTGTCACTTTTGAGGAAGCAAAATCTTCAAAATAGGGATTGGGGAAGCAAAATGAGTGCGTCTCATTACATTATTGATGACGATACAACTCCTAAAGAAAATTTGACCCAGCTGCAACACCGACGAAGAGGCAGGGTCAGCAAAATTTGATCCAGTCGTAACACTGACAAAAGAGGCAGGATCGATGGATGAAATTTTTAATGCCTGATCCAGGTACGACTCTGACGAAGATGCATGATCGAGTGATCGAAAGATCACTTTGATTTTCTTTCTTTTTTTCTTTTTTCTTTTTTTTTCTCTTTTTTGACTATTAATAAAGATAAATAGTTGAAGGTTAGTAGATTTCGACCAAGCTACAACACCGACGAATAGACAAAGTCTAAAGTTAGTAATGTTGATCCAGCTACAACACCGATGAAGAGGCATGATCGAAATTTAGTAATTTTGGTCTAGCTACAACACCGACGAATAGGCAAGACCAGAAGTTAGTAAATTTGGTTCAGCTACAACACCGACAAAGAGACAAAACCGAAAGTTAGATTTGACCAAGCTACAACTCTGACGAAGAGGTAAGGTCTGAAGGTTTGATCTAGCTACGACACCGACGAAGAGGCATGATTAGAGAGTTGATTTCTTTGCGATCAAGCTACGACTTTGACGAAGATGCATGATCAGAATTTGGCAAATTTGATTCAGCTACAACACCGACGAAAAGGCAGAACCGATAGATGAAAATTCCAATGTCTGATCCAGCTATAACTCTGACGAAGAGGTAGTATCAGAAAATTGAAAACTTCATTTTTTTCCTCTCTTTTTGATTTTTTTTCATTTTTCTCTTTCTTTTTTTCTTTTGATTTTTTACTCAATTTTTTGACTTTTTTTTCTTCTTTTTGTTGCTTTTTTCATTTTTTTGTTTTTTTAGCTACAACATTAATAAAGGGAACTTGAAGGTCAGTAAATTTGAATCTAACCACACCATCAACAGAGGGGTAAGATCGGATGATAATTTGGATTCTACCTCTCCATCAACGAAGAAGCATAACACTAACTGGAACCCTACTACATCATCAACGGAGGAGCAGAATTGAATAGTAATTTGGACCCAGCCACACCATCAACGGAAGGACTAGATCGGAAGGTAATTTGGATTTTACGATGCCATCAACGGAGAAGCAGAACACCAACTTGAACCCTACTACACCATCAACGGAGAGCATGATTGAATAGCAGCAACTTGGACCTAGCCACACCATCAACGGAGGGATATGATCAGATAATTTAGATTTTATGACGCCATCAACGAAGAAGCAGAACACTAACTTGAACCCTACTACACCATCAACAGAGGAGCAGAATTGAATAGCAGCAACTTGGACCTAGCCACACCATCAACGGAGGGACATTATCAAAAGGTAATTTGAATTCTACGACGCCATCAACGGAGAAGCAGAACAGTTACTTGTACCATACCACACCATCAACGGAGGAGCATGATTGAATAGCAACAACTTGGACTCCAGCCACACCATCAACGGAGGGACAAGATCGGAAGGTAATTTGAATTTTACGATGCCATCAACGGAGAAGCAGAACATCAACTTGAACCATACTACACCATCAACGGAGGAGCATGATTGAATAGCAGCGACTTGGACTCCAGCCACACCATCAACGGAGGTACATGATCGGAAGGTAATTTGAATTCTACTACACCATCAACGGAGGAGCAGAACATCAACTTGAACCATACTACACCATCAACGGAGGAGCATGATTGGAAACCAGCAACTTGGACCCCAGCCACACCATCAACGGAGGGACATGATCGAATAATAATTTGAATTCTACTACACCGTCAATGGAGAAACAGAACATCAACTGGAACCCTACTATACCATCAATGGAAGATCGAGATAGGCGAATGATAACAACTTTTTTTATTTTTGATTTTTTTTATTGTTTAATTTTTTGACTTCTTTTTCTCATTCTTTTTTTGGCTTATTTTTTTTTGAAATTTTTTGATTTTTTTTGAGGTTTTTTCAATTTTTAATTTTTTGACCTACAACTATAAGTAGGATACAAGATCTGAAGAAAAACATTAGTCTAGTTATACCATCAACGGAAAAATGAGACATTGGCAAAAATTTGATCTGTTGCACCATCAACGGAGAAACGAGATCTTTAAAATTTGATCTGCCACACCATCAACGGCGAAGCGAGATCTGGAAGAAAGGTTTGGATCTGTTGCTCCATCAACAAAGAAATGAGATCTTCAAAATTTGATCTGCTACATCATCAATGGCGAAGCGAGATCTGGAAGAAATGTTTGGATCTATTGCACCATCAACAGAGAAACGAGATTTTTAAGATATTGATCTGCTACACCATCAACGACAAAGTGAGATCTAGAAGAAGGATTGGATCTGTTGCACCATCAACGGATAAGCGAGATCTTCAAAATATCTGAACTGTTACACCATCAACGGTAAAGCAAAATCTGTAAATGATGGTCTATCACCAATGACGAAGGCAAGATCCAAAAAATTTACTTATGCTGCTCTACTGGCGGAGAGATATGACTTGAAAATGGGAAAAACATTAATTAGTAAATGTTCACAAAGTTTGTCACTGGTACATTTTATTGATGTTTCAGCACCATCTTTGTGTTTGGCCTCCTCCAAAACTAAGGTTGGCCGTCGTGATTGCCCCTATGTTGATGATATTCAGTTTTTTTTCAGGAATCTGTTTATATGTACAAGCAAAAATGCATGAATGCATCTAATTTTATGCCTAAATACACGTCTTTATCCTAAATGCATGTTGATTTTGGTGTATGCACTTAATCTAAATGTATGACGTATGCAAAAATGATTCAATGCAAGATGAATGTAACTAAATGCACGAATATGACATGATTTTCTTTTCTGGCCCTAAAAGGGATGCCCTCGACTTCTCACTGGTCCTGTCAAGATCTTGGTTTTTTCATGCGGCGTTGCCCCGACTTTGTCTAGGTTCAATCACCTTTCTTTGAATTAGCTTTCATCTGGGAGCATGCCCCAAATTTTGTTCACTTTATGCCATATTCTAAGAATATTCTTGTAGTAAATTTGAAACCCTAGGGCACATTTTATTTCCCTCTAAGTTAGGTTCATAAGTTGGTTCATGGCAGCTCATCATTTTTTGGATCAGGTGAAGTTTTGCAGACTGTGGTCGATGTAGACATTTCAGGGATACAAAAGTTTGACTTGGCAACGAAGACTGGACTTTGGAAAATAATGCCCCTAGACTAGGGCCTTATTAGAGGCACATTGTTTGTAAAAGATGTAGAGGGTACTTGCCGACATGCCCCAAGATCAGGCTCTTGTAAAAGGTTCTGTAAGGTTTGTTGTATCTAATGGGGTAACCCGGAGACCAACTTTAAAATTTTCAAAGTGTATGCACGTAAATGCAAAATGCATGTCTTAGATGTGAAAGTACTGATTCAACAATGGTTCTCGTGGCTCAACTTCCGAACTCACGGGATTCATTTGCAACTTTGAATATTGCCTTGATATCTAAAGTGCTAGATATTCTCCCGATGATAATTTTTCAAATTGAAAACCATTCGTGAATTAGCATTTCATGCTAGTAGAATGCAAAAAAAAATAAAATGTTATGATATGTCATGCAGTTAATGCAAAGATGAATAGATTTAATTATGACGTGATCACAAAAAATGGGTCAGTTTGGAATTAAAATAATCAGATGAATAAATTAAATAGCAAATAAGGTAAAAATTAAAGATTTTCGATCGGACATACCACTTGGACCAACACCTTTATGTCATGCACTGCTAATGCAAAAAAAATATGTGTAAAGTAAAAATAAAAGAAAACAAAAAAAGAAATAAGTTAGTACCAAATAAACTCAATAGATACATAAATAAAAAAATGAAGTAGATAAGGCAACAAGCAAAGCAACCCTATTTATCCCATCTAAAACACCTTAGTTATCCACATAACTCTAAAAGGGTGGGCTTTCTATATTCTCTACATGCAGTTTTGGTGCTAAGGGGTACCCGAATTGTCCTTGTTGTCCCCTACTAAGAGTAGCAAGGCCCCCAGTCATCACCCATTATAGGCTCCTTTCAACCGGGTTCAACTTAGGGGGGCCCATTCTCTTATACCCATACGAAGGAAAAATATCCTCACGAAAATATAAGGTACTCAAGCCCCGAAGGTACTTGCTAGGCCCATACGGAGGAACGATATCCACACGAAAGCACTAGTGTTTCCCACACTTAAAAAGACTAGTTTATATGTCAAAATTTAAATGTGTTAAAATAAACGCGCAATTATAACCAAATGTTAATTTAATAGTCACTTTAATCCAGAATTTCCAATATTAATAAAGCGATAATTATTTTAAAAGCTTGACTCTCTTTTATTTTTGAAAACCAAAAAATGTCCCAGTGGAGTCGCCATCTGTAGCGATCCTCTTTCGTGCGTCTTCGCTAAAAAAATGAGGTTTTAAGGTGTTTGAGGTCTTTTGGGTATTTAAAAAAAATGTCTTCCATTGGGTTTTAGAAAGAAAAAAAACCGTATTATTTTAAAATTGAGTCGCTACCGGCCACTAAGGTAGGCCGTACACCATAAAAACTAGAGATTTTAACTGTCGGGTTCGAGAATCGGTTACGGATGGGGAATGATTAGCACCCCACACCGCCCAAAATTGGTACTTTAATAATTACCGCTTTAATATTAAACTTTCCAGATTAAAGTGACAATTAAATTAAAATTTGGTTATAAACGCGAGTAGATTTTAAAGGCCATGTTATTCGAGAGTAAACCGAAAGACCACCATCACTACGCTTGATACTGGCCACGTTTATGCTCGAATAAAAGGGCACTGCATTGACAAAAATATATCCGAAATTCTACTTTAAAACATGACAAACATAAATAAATACAATGCAATAAAAAATAAATAAATACTAACATAATAAAATACTAATCTAACATAAATATATAAATATTAATCTAACTTAAAAATATAATAATTAAGGTAAAATATTTAATACTTATACCTATAAAAAATATCTAACTATATTTAAAGTTAGGAAAAAACTTTGATACACAGGCGGTGTAAACTTTAGTTTACACGCGCCTTTTAGTTTTAGGGGTTAGGGTTTTAGTTTAGGGTTTAAGGTTTAGGGGTTGTAAGGTTTAGAATTTAAAGTTAGTGTTTAAAATTTAATGTATAAGGTTTAAGGTTCTTAGGATTAGGGTTAGAAATTTAGGATTTGGGTTCTTATAGTGTAAATACACAAGCTTGTGTAAAATTAATTTTACACAGCCTGTGTATCAAAGTTTTACCCTTAAAGTTAATAGTTTATATATATATATGTTACTATTTTTTTTAAAAAAAGGGTATTTATTTATATTATATATGTAGTGATTTGATAGAATACTATACATATTTTACAAATGTGCATAAAAACTTATATATATATATATGCTTAAGAAATATGATAATAGTAGTATAGAAAAATTATGGATATAATATTATATATAAGGTACAAAAAAACATATACTTAGCTTTTTTTTTTTTTGCTTGCTTTTTAACTATTAATATATGAACATAGTATGTACATAAAAACATATACAACTCAAATATACATAAAACATAATGTATCTATACATATATCTTACTTAGTATACATATATAGATAAACATGACGTAATATACATAGATATATATTAAAAACCGTTTATACATACATACATACATATACACATATGAACAAATATACAAGAACAAATAAAAGCCATGAACAAATACATATCATGATAAAAAACATATTAGAGATGAGAAAATTGAAAAACAAATATTAAACAACCACCAATAATTAATCTAAATACATTCTAACAACATATAGAGACATATGAACATGAAAATATATAAGACGTAAGATAGAAAAATACATAAAAAGATTACTAAAAACATCATTTCTATTAGATTATAAAAATAGATTACATTACGAACATACATAAAAAATAAATACCCAAACCTAAATATTATAGTGAGCTTTCTCCATTTGTCTTCAAAATAATATGAAAGTCCATTCCCCTTTTTTTTTCTTCAATTGCCGAGAGCCTATCCTCAAAATGAGAGTGAAATGGTCGGGGCCCTTTCTAATTGTCCCTCCCCTTTTTGTTTCAATTTGTGTTGCTTTTTAATAGATTAGGGGAATGGAAATAAAAAATGAAGAAGTGGCGTGCAGTGTGGGGAAACCTATAGGGCATGGGTATTGAGGTGATTGGCATGGGCGGCAATGCTTTGGCAGGGCATGGCATGGCATGCCTTGCCTGCCACCTTTTTTTTTAATTTATTATTTTTTTTGTTCGAATAAGGTAAATAATTCGAATATAATTTGAGGTCCGGACAAAAAAAATGAGGATTACAAGTTTTAATTATTATGGAGTCGATGTGATCGTGGTGAGAGATCATTTGTTGTCGAGTGGGGACCCTTTAACCATAATTACTAATTAGATGACATTGCTTTACTTTTGCACATCCAAAGGCGGAGGGGTTGTTTAATGGAGGGAGAGGGATGCATGCATATGAGCAAAGCCAAATGGTGACTGCTCTCTCCATTGGACAAATCGGTCCAACATCTCGGAGGGATAAGCCGAGGATCGCCTCGCGCTTTTTGCTTTTTTAAAAATGTATTAATATGGACACTTCATGCACATACGAGACGATTCTCCAAACTCCCATCAATGTTTTGCAGTTGCATGTGTCGTATGTCCTTGTAAGACGAGATTCTTACTGGTTTCAATATGAGTTTTATATGGTGTTGATGATACTTGTTTATATCTATAATTTATCTGAATTATTTGGTTGAATTTCTAATTCTTTACTTGTTTTTTTTATTTTATTCTTAAATGGTTAATTTGTGCACTATAACGGTTTTTGGGGAAATGTTTCGATTAATCTTTTCTTGCTTTTGGATTTTTTTTGTAATTTTAGGGTATTTCATCTTTATTCTATAAAAAATATTATCAACAAGTGTTGAGTATAATAGTAAATCACATTATACTCTTAAGAGGATAAGTTAGATTTGAAGTTTAAAGACAATACTATTAAAAAAGATAGCCTGGTTTCTAAATGTGAACAGTAAAATGAAGATAAAATATAGCTATAAATTTATATTCATCAAATGAAGCACAAATAATATAAAGAGAAAAGATCTCATGCACTGGCGGTGGAAATATGTTATTTCAACAAGTACCATAATTTTAGAAGTTAGGGATCTAATTTAGGGTTTATAGTTTAGGGCTTTAGGTTTAGATGTTTAGAATTTAGGGTTTAAAGGTTAGGGTTTGAGTTTTAGAGTAATATGTTAGGGATTTAGATTTTTACTTTTTACTCCTAAATTCTAACTCTTAACTCTAAATTCAAACTACAATCCTTAAGTTCTAAGTCCATAAACCTAAACCTCTAAATTATAATCTTTTAATTAGATCTTTAATCTCTAAAATTAGTGCGTTTGTAAAAACAAATTATTTTTACCACCGGCACGCACCGTAATTACCCTTATATAAAACTGTTTAGTTTTTATATTGTGTGAATAAATCATATCCATATACATATGAACTACTCTCTTATGGATTTTAGTTTGTAATTCATGAAAAAAAATGTATAACAAGTAATAGACAAAGGGAGGGCAGCCACTATTCCACGTGTGATGGTCGATGGGCAGGGTGCGCTGGCATGAATGACCTATTTCAGACCGTGGACACATAAATTAGCCCAATTCGATGTTAACCCAGGCCATCGTCAAGCCACGTATGACAATCGACAAATACGACATAGTGACATATGCTAAATTTCTATAGTAATAAATCGCAAGCTTTAAAATTATGGGAAGATTAAAAGGAAATGTGATATTTTGAAAATTTTGTTTGTGAGATGTGTTTCCTAGATATTTAAGAAATGTTTTTTTTAGCGGGTTTGTAAGATATGTCGGTTAGATAAATATACTGAATTTTAAGATATATCAAGTTTTGAACACATCAATTCCTTATAATATATTTTTATAATTTAATTAAAAGAACAAGTACACAAGAATCAAAACAATATTTATTTATTAAAAAAACATGATTAAAGTAGAATCAGAATTGAGATCAAAAGAGGCTCACCTTCCTTGGTACTTCCTGCACTGCAAACAAAACAAATCAATTCTTATTTATTTAATGCCTAAATACACATACTATTACATTAAACTAAATTATTCTCCTTTCCACTTGTTAACTTTTGAGTTTTGTCCAAATCACGTGAATTTCCTCAAATATCCAAAACCATCGTCTCTCCTTTAATATATTAGTTTAAATGATATAAAAATCAACATACACATATTCAATAAATAAAATAGATATAATTTATTTCATCAAAAAAAAGTAAAGTGTTTTAAATCATGACCCACTGACAATAACTATAATACAATAACACAGCATGAATATAACAAGTCTTCCACTATGATCATATTAAGATTAAGATTAAGATTAAGATTAGGATTAGCTACTAATACCGAAGAAGAAAATCAACAATCACTTTGAGTGGAGGCGTTTGCATAATAAAATTCCAGAAGTCGCATCATGCCAGCTGCTAAGGCTCTCGTTTTCCCGTTTAACTCTCTTCTAAAAACCCACTCTTTTGACTCTGTCTACTTAATGACCCCATATATCATCATTCGCTTCGGGAGCTCCCCTTCTCCACCTCTCATTATGTCTCTCCCCTTCGTTTTTTGACAAAAAACCAAGCAAAGTTACTTTGTATTTTGACAGTTTTTCTAGATGCTTGAGAAACGAAATCAATGTAACCAGTGAGAAGAGGAGGAAGAGAAGACAAGGGAAATAATGTCTGATTATTCCTTCTTAAACGATCAGCTCTCCAAACGCACCTCAATTTTCGGTTTGCGTTTGTGGGTTGTTCTTGGAATATGCGTTGGAGCTGCTATCGTCATTGTTCTCTTCCTTATCTCCCTTTGGTTCACTTCTAAACGCCAAAAGAAAGCGACCGGTAGCAGCCACAATAGCGGCTTTAAGCCCATTCATAACTCTATTATCCCCACTGTTTCCAAAGAGATTCAGGAAATCCGGGTCGACCCATCTCGTCATTCTAATCCCGAAGCTAAGCTTCACCAAGCTTCAAACCCCGACCCACTTCCAGAATCAGAGCATGTATTGGTTCTTCATTCGGAAGAAGACAACAGCACCGTCTCCGGGCGCAACAGAATTCACATTGAGATAGGGAAGGATCATCGGATTGCATATCCCGAACGTGGAGCTGGGTCGGGCCATGGATCGGGTGAGGCCCGGTCTGGTGATCAGGGGATGGCGATTATGGCGGTTCCGGAAGTTTCCCACTTGGGCTGGGGACATTGGTATACTTTGAGAGAGCTTGAGGAGTCTACTAATGAATTTGCTCCTGAGAATGTCATTGGTGAAGGCGGTTATGGAATTGTTTACCGTGGCGTTTTCGAAGATAATACTAAAGTTGGTGTGAAGAATCTACAAAATAATAGGTAAAAAAGCCATCTTTTTTTGTCAAATTGCAGGTTATTAGGTTTAGGTAGTTTTTGATGCATTTGTTGGATTAGATGCGACTTTCCTCAGAACTGATAGGAAGGTTTACTGCATGGAGTTTTCTGTTGATGAAAATTGAGTTTTCATGCATTTTTCTTTAGGGGTCAACCTGAAAAGGAGTTTAAGGTTGAAGTGGAAGCAATTGGACGTGTAAGACACAAGAATTTGGTGAGGTTACTTGGTTATTGTGCGGAAGGAGCTCATAGGTACTTTTACCGACTCATTCTCTGTTTTTTGTTGCATTTGGATGTTGAGTTGCAGCATTTGAAGTTTTGATTTTTTTATTAATGCTTTCAACTTTTTCAAATTGTAAAATCTGATTATCATTCTAACATTTGCTGACATACTGAATTAATGGCTATAGGATGCTTGTTTATGAATACGTTGACAACGGGAATTTAGAACAATGGCTTCATGGAGATGTTGGGCCTTGCAGTCCTCTTACATGGGAGATCCGTATGAATATAGTGCTTGGAACTGCAAAAAGGGTACAGTTTTTTTGGTTGACTGAAAGTGGTAACACAGCTTGTGTTGTCCTTGGTTTCCGCCTCCATGTTGCTTACAATGTTGTTTGCCAAAATTGAAATTTGATTTAGATTGACATATCTGCATGAGGGACTTGAACCTAAGGTTGTTCATCGTGATATCAAGTCGAGCAATATTTTGCTTGATAAACAGTGGAATCCAAAAGTATCTGACTTTGGCCTAGCAAAACTCTTGGGTTCAGAGAGGAGCTATGTGACAACTCGCGTGATGGGAACATTTGGGTAAGTTGAACTTCTCTTTGTGGAAACCATTTTGGTTATCTAATGATTTGGTATGTCAGCTGGTCATGGCTGATCCATTTGTATCGGCTCTGTTTGGTAGATATGTGGCTCCTGAATATGCTTGCACTGGCATGTTAAATGAGAGAAGTGATGTATACAGCTTTGGCATTCTTCTTATGGAATAATTTCAGGAAGAAATCCAGTGGATTACAGCCGGCCTCAAGGAGAGGTTAGTAGATATTGATTTAATCGGTTAATAATGTTTTCCTATGATCATTTCTAGATGGCTTTTCTTGGTCTTTTATTTTAATTTTGTTTTCAATGTATGATGGTTGCGTTAACTTTTTAGGTAAATCTGGTTGAATGGCTTAAAACAATGGTTACCAACCGGAATGCGGAGGGTGTTTTGGATCCAAGGTTACCTGAAAAGCCTTCTTCCAGAGCACTGAAACGAGCCCTTTTAGTCGCTTTACGTTGTGTAGACCCGAATGCTCAAAAAAGGCCTAAGATGGGGCATGTGATTCATATGCTTGAGGTTGATGAGTTCCCATTTAGAGATGTAAGTTGAATCATTCTCCGAGATTCATATTTTTGTTTTACACTTACCATTGGTGAGTCTTAACCATACGAATCTCTATGCTCGTGGTTGTTAAAGTTTAATGGAGGAGCACATGCATTTCAGAGACAAACAAGATTATCATTGATTGTCATACAATTTTTGCTTCCATATGTTTTCCCTAGATGTTTCATTTTTAATGCGACGTGTCTAAGTCAATTTAATACAACAAAACATATTTTAGAATTGCTTAGATAGCAACATTTATAGTATCGTGCATGTTCTGTTTTTCGTTATTGTCCTCTTGTATGAGAAAATCAGGACAAGATCAGTTACTTTCAGTGATGCTTGGTTTTAATTGGGAAATGGAAAAACGAAGTACCCATGTGCCTCCAGGATCTATTGAATGATATTTTGGTCCAACCTTGTCTAGATAATGCTTTTGCAAAATCACATATCTTGAACATATAAATCTGGCTAAATGTGTTTGGTGTTATTGTGCCACATGTTACTCTGTTTTATCTGTATTTTGTTGCTGCATGTAAATTTCAGGACCGCAGAGCTGGACGGGATAACATGCGCTCCCTACGAGAAGGCGTGAAGGATAGATTGACAGATAAACCTGTGAATGAATCAGGTGACAGTAGTGGATATGAAAGTGGTGCCCAAACTAATAGATCATTATGGATAAAACCAGAATCTGAAGAGCAATAGCTTTGCAAACTCAAAGTTAAGCTGAATTGACACTTCTTTAGCTGATTATGATCTTCCAGAGTCAGCTCAGGCAAACACTAGTTTCCCATCTCTGTATGTGTATAAATACGATTCATGTTGTCTTTCAATGCATTTTTTTTTCTTTTTTTGTTTGTAGATTATGCAGGCATTTCATGTCAATCTCAGTATACTGTTTCTTCATATATAGTTTCATCTCGTGATGCAACTTCACTAAGTTATTGGCTTATGAAGTTATGGTATTAAGTAGTGAGATTTTGCTGTGCTGTGATGCTCTGTAGGCAGGCCATGAATACCGTGTTACTGTCTTTGATGCTAAATACCAACTATTATTTATTTACTGAATTATTAGAATCAAAGTTGGAACAAATGCAAAATCCAAAATTTTAAGGCCTGATTTCTATTAATTTCTTTGTAACACAACTGCCGACAGACGAGACTGATATTTGTTACAAAAGATTCTACTTTTAAGTGCTCAAAATGGTTGAATCTAGACAAACTCCCTTTGTTTAAAAATGACAAAATACCTTTTGTACCAAGTTAGGTAGGATGTGCTATTTTCATTATTTTCAAAGTCTAAAGTTAAAGATAAAGATAAGGTAAGCTCACAGGGCTCCTGACTAAAGGGTTGTTTAGTGGTTACAAGACACAAGCCTCTTTTGTTGAGACAAAGCTTCACTCAACTGGTCAGAAAAGGAGATGCTCATAAAATAGTTGGCAACAACATGATGAAAAGAAAAAGAACTTTAGCTCATTATTTCTATCCTCTGCTATTCTCTCTCTAAACTTCCCTCAAGCTCCTTGGATACTTGATTAACTTCGACAATTCCATATAATTTTTTGTTCTTGGGTAGATTCAGCTTATTTAATCTTCATACGATCTCTTTTCCACAAATCTGATCTCATTGAACAAGACGAAACATTTGGGGTCCTACAATTCACATGCATCCCTCTCTGAGCTTTAAAGGGAGTGTGGGTTTTGTTTACGGCATGAGAAAAAACTCGACAGCTAAAGGCCTAGAAATGGGCTTCCTATCATTTCACATTTTGTGTGGTTTTTCAGCTTTTTACGAGGGGGACTTTCTGTCTTTCCTGATTAAGCCTTCTGGTCCCCCACAAACAAAACTTGTTCCTGTCTTGGTGGCTTTAAATTTTCTGATCTCTTTTCTTTTTTGACTGTATCTTCAAATTTTGACTTGTTTTCCAGTTGAATAACTTTATATGAGATTTCGCTTGTCACCTGTTGATTAAGACTCCCTTTCCCAACATAAAAAGCTCAGTTGCATATCAAATTTTACCTACATTCCAGGTTTGGAAAATGTGACAAGCCTGGATTTTGGACCCCCATTAATTGAACAAACTTTGCTTTTGTTGCCGCCTTATATCTTCCTTTAGGTAAATAATTAACATTTACAGGCAATCGCAAAATAGAGCAAAAATGAAACACGACATTTGAAGGCAATCATCAATGGAAAAGAATTTCATTAGAAAAAAAAAGATCTTTGGTTAAAACTAATTTGGATAGCTTCCCTTCTCCATCTGTAATATTTTTGTGAGAAGCGTAAATATCTATGACTTCTCAACTGTTGGGGAAAAAAAGCCTTTAAATTTCGAGAACATATTAAAGGTGACGTGAACCTTACATGCTTGAATCTGGAAATAACGAATAAAATTTCTGAAGATAAGATTATATTCTCTCTTTTTTTTATCGACTTTTCGTTTGTCCTTGCCTTTTAGTTTTGCCATTTGAATAAGAAATGTTTGGGTTCATAACATGAAATTGGTTTGTCAAAGCAGTTCCATTGTTGTTGATATTATATGTAGTGGTCATCGTAGCTGATCAGATGGCTTCCGGGGCCTCCACTCAGGGTGATGAGCTTTCGACAAAGCTGCCAGACCTGCATGGGTGCTGCCATTGATGTGCCTGAGCATAATGAATCGTAGCCTCTCACAAACTCATAGTTGACTGTTTTAGTGAAAGTCCTGTTTGGAGAGTGCGTGGTGAGTAGCATTGCCTAGAGGTTTGTTTAATTCTTTTGGTTTCATGTTTATGTTAGCTTCTAGTATGCTTGTCCGATGATGCGGAGTTGTGGACTCTACTATATTATTGATCGAGATCAACTAGATGTACTAGGCAATTTGTCTTTAATCATTGATCAAAGTCAACTAGATCAAGTTCTAGGGGTTGCATTAATGATTCTTGGTTGCAATAAAATCATTCATTCTAGTTCATCGTTTGAAAGACAAGCTCAAGGAACTCATTCTTCGACTATCAAGGTTTTCTAGGTAGCTACGCGTCACTTTTCAAATGTATCTATTCGGCGATAGCCTAGATAACAAAGTGGGTGATGAACAAGTCTGATATTGTTATAGTTTTAGTTCTATTTGACTTGTTGAATATATTTATTTATCCTTGCTGACATAAATCTGTTTTGTGTGCTGTGCAAGAATTAAGGAGCCAACTAGAAGCTGGTGACTGGTGAATAATCCTTGGCATATGTTTAACATTGCTGCTTTGTTGATTCCAGAATCTATCAGAAAACTCAGGTATACAGTTATTATCATCATATATAGTTTATTTTTATGCTTTCGAAGCTTGAGATAGAAGGAACCTTTGGTGATGGCCTTTATTAGGCAGTTATACTGCGACTATGGCAGTGATCTTTACAGATGATTAATTTTTCCAATAATCTTCAAGACGTATGGTTTTTTTAGTCCTGTAGCAAAAATAATCTATAGTCAATCCCGCAACTATGTTGTTCGAAACAGGTTTGAAGAAACACATCCTTGTTAGTTTTTGTTTCCCTCTAGAAAGAAGAAGATTTCCAGAATGATTCTACTTCCAATACATTTTGTTGTGATGAATAAGAGATATTGAATTCCAATTCAAATTTGCTTGCTCATACAGAATTAAGAAACTGAAATCATTAATTTTCTTCTACAGTCATGAATATGTGAATGACTAATCTATCTTAAAGATTTAAATCTTCAAGATAAACAATCACATGATTTATTGATTAATATTATGCTAAGAATTTAGGAATTCAAGATCACTACAGGGCTTGCAACAATGTGGCTATTTTGATCAACCCACTTTAGATAACCGTAGGCCACCAGAGGAGCTTTTCCGTCCATCTGTACACTCACATCATACTTTTGCTTTTGATATTTATTTGTGAAAGTTAAGAGTGGTAGGCTCTACTCTTATTGTCATTCCATGGGTTGTTTCTACAATCACCTGGTAAACAGATTGGTCATCTCCCACGTTGGTCACAGTCCTGGTAAAGTTCTTTACATTTGGAGACCTGCACTAAACATGGCAACAAAAGATGGGTAGTTTATATCAGTTCTCTCTTGACTGCAGTTCCATTGGCTTTGTCTAAGAATAGCTTTCATCTGTCTGTCATTATAGCCTAGGCCACATAAGAAATCAACATAACCTTGCCAATCTATGTCATAGATGAGTCCAGGATCCATGGCTTTGTTTGGATTGATATGACCTGCTCCATAATCTAGAGGTGTTAAGGGGTCCATGGCTTCGTCTGTCAAAGTGGTTCCATTGTTGTTAGTGGTATATGCAGTGGTCATCAAGGCTGATCGGATAGCTGCTGGGTTCAATTCAGGGTGAACCGCTTTAAGCAAAGCTGACACTCCAGCAACATGAGGTGCTGACATTGATGTGCCTGAATATAATGCGTAATCTGAGGCCAAAAAATAATTATCAAAATATTGAACTGGGAATGTTGGTGGGATTGCAGCCAACACATCGACCCCTGGAGCAATAATATCTGGCTTTAGAATGTTTGGGTTAATGGGGTCTGGTCCTCTGGAAGAAAAGTCAGCCACTTGTGGTGCTGGCTTTGTGCCTAAACTTGTGAGCACAAACCTCATGATTTTTACTCTTGCATCATCAGCTGCCTCTGTAGCGTACTTTTTAATCAAAGCACCAGAAGAAGTTGGTAAAATCAGGCCTGGGATACTGTTGCCAGCTGTATCATAAAGGGTCCAATCTGAGATAAATATTCCTGCAGCTGCATTAACTCTTTCAAGCTCTTCCATTTGCTCATAAATGTCCGTACTTTTATTGTTATCACAGAGGACCACCTTTCCAGAGACTTCATTCTCACTCAATGCTCCAGTGCGGCATATTGTTTTGTTGGAATCACCTTTTCCATTGTACAAAGATGTGTCTATAACTAAAACACGGTTTGGGAACTCTGATAGTCCTTCAAATGTTTGATCATTTCCTAAAGTCACCGTTGCAGTGAAACTTCGATCAAGTGTCCCAGCCCCAACAGTTGTAATCCATGGTGCTGCATTGTGTGTAGTATTTGGAGAACCATCATTCCCAGCAGCGCAAATGACAGCAATCCCCTTCTGTACTGCTGAAAGAGAAGCAATGGCTATGACATCTCGAAAATAAGGTTTCTGCTTAAAACCTAGAGATAATGACATGATGTCAACACCATCTGCAATTGCTTGATCCATAGCAGCTAGAACATCACTTTCTCTAATAGTTCCTCCGGATACTTTGTACATTTCATGTGCACGTGGTGCAATGCCACGGGCTACACCTTTTGCATATCCGAATTGACTTGCACCTGGTACATGATTACCTGCGGCTGTTGATGATGTGTGTGTTCCATGTCCATCAAAGTCTCTTGGTGAATGATCCTGCGAGTCTGATTCACCGGCAGCCTGACTTCCTTTGAAAAATACTTGCGCCCCAATGAGTTTTCTATTGCAAGGAAAAGGGTTGATTGTACTATTCTGGAACTTGCCCTTCCACCTGGTAGGAACAGGTGGCATTCCTTTTTCGTTGAAGCTTTCGCTCTCGGGCCAAACTCCTGTATAGATCAGTCCTATAATCACACCTTCACCATACGATGATGCATTCCACAATCCAGAAGGATGCGTTAACCCCATGAATTGAGGGGAGTGTGTGGTGAACAGTTTGCCAGATTTCTCCTTGTGTATGGCAATATGAGCGGGAGATTTCTTGATTTCTGATGCTTGAGATGGTATCAGCCTAGCACTGAACCCATGCATGGCATGGTTGTAAGAGTAGAGTAACATGTCTTTGTCATGAACGGGTTTTGATAGCGATCGTAGTATGGCACGGTGCCAAGTTTCATGGGTCAAAAAGGATGAAGGTTTAAGTGAATGGTCCATATGGACTATGTATGTCTTGTATTCTTCAGGTTTTGACATTGCATTGTTGATCCCAAGCAGCAAAACCAGTAAAAAAGACGGACTGAAAATATAGTAATAGCGGAAAGTCATCTTTCTAGCCTTGCAGATAGGCTAATAGCTAGACTAGGAAGATCTACGTTTGATGATTGTTTATCATTGTCACACACACACATATATTTATATATATATATATGTGTGTGTATGTATGTATGTATGCTTTTCAGAAATGAAACAAAAGAGAACATAAACGGCATAACGTTAAATTCCACTACGTTTTGGCTCCGTTTTCTTTTAAGTGTTGATTTCTTTGTTTGTGCTCATCCATGTTCTTTTAAGTGTTGATTTCTATTTGGTTTTTCTGCCATTATCTCAGTTTTTGTTGCTTATGCCTATTAGTATCTCAGACATTTATTTTCCTAGCCCCATTTTTTTTTTGATAAATCTTAATTCCAATCCTATGAAGGATGGGAATATGAGACTCTAGGGGAAGGAAGGTAATGTTCTTAGTAGGTCAAGAACCCCTGACCTAAAAGAATATGAGAGAACAAAGATGAGTATCTCAGACATTTATTCCTACCTCCATGTCTCTGAATGTAAAATGCATTTTGGATTTTCATTTTATCTTAGGGAACTATGATTAATAATGCGTTGATATTCAATCCTCTAAACGTAAACGTCATAAGCTTCCTGTTTTTTTTTTGTCAACTCACCTACTTTTCTTGTGAGAAGATAGAAAGAATTAGTACTTCTGACATTACATGCTCGACTTCAAGCAACAACAACAACAAAAGTAGCCACGAGAAATTAGAGAGAGAAACCATAGAAACTCATCCTTTTGGTCATTGCTTTGTTAGTATAAAAACGTTAATTTCAAGTCTATATTATCCGTTACTTGTTCTATGTTTCAAATTCCGATGGTATTTTCCGGAACGTTAACTTCAACATCACACCAGACAAATTGGATTTTGTTCATTTGCCTCGCTGAGTTGGATCACTTCTTTTGGTTTGATGCTCATGTTAGATTTCAACTGCATATATATGTATATATATAAGGGCGGATCTAGGAATTTAAATTTGGTAGTTCACCCACAAATAATAAATAAAATCGTATATAAGCTACAAGTAAATTGAACAAGTCATCAAAAAATACTTAGATGTTCATGACTGACATGACAAAAGACTCTTCAATTGCACCTAAATATATATGTAAGAGGTCTACTATGATTTAGTTATTAACTCTCTTTAATAAAACACATAGATAGAGTAATCCACATTAGTCTATACAAAAAATTTTCCTTAATAAATCATTCATAAACATCATTTTTACAACTAATGCTATGAACACAACTTTTTATATTACATATAGGTAATTGAAACCATCTAAAATAATTTTCAACCCTTCCATATGAATGATCACTAATCTCTATCACCAAATCTTTATCAACTTATTATTATTATTATACAAATAATTTTTGAGAGAGAAAGCTCTTATTTTTATTTTTTTATAACAATCATTCTTTGTAAGTAAAATAGTGATAAAACGTTTGATTTTCATTGGTTAAAATGGTTATTTACTCTTTTTACAAGTGCATGCATGAGAAGATAGTAAGATATCGAATAATAATTTTTTTTTATAATTTTAATAATAATATAAAGTGCTTAACAATTAGTAAATAAGAACAAAAAAGTATAAATATTGTAAAAATCATACAACTTTTTTTAATGAAAGTACACAAACTTGCTAAGAATTTAAGAAATATGTATAAAAATAAAAATTCAGAAACTTAAAAAGTTTAATTATTAGTTTATTTTAAAATAAAAGATAAATAATGAAGTCATTAAAAAATTGTATAATAATACGAAAACCTTACTTTTGTAAAAAAAAAAATTACAGGATGTCAATAACTAAAATTGAAGGTTTTCAAAAAAAATTTAAATAGATTTTAATGAGTTTAATTTTAATATAGATACTAAATATAGATCTAACATTTAAAAAATTGTGTATCAAATTAATTAATATTTTAAATGAAGTACTTTAGTGTTAACGAGAGTATACATGCAATTTGGGAAAAAATGACTAAAATGATCTCTTTTTTAAATATTAAGGGTTAAACTTTTTGAATTAGGACTAAATTGGTAGAATATATAAGTTTTAAGATTAAAACTATCATTATACCTAATCTTATTAGATGTCTGTTTGTATTTTAACGAGGAGTGATCCAATAGTAACTAAAATTTTAATTGAGTGGCTTAATTATAACTTTTAATAATTGAATGATCAAATCGTAACTTTATAAATAATTGAGTGGCCTCTAATATAGTTTATCTAAATTTTTTATGATAGGTCAAGTGATCTACCATGACCTATAGTAGATACACCCCTATATATATATATATTTCAAGGTTTTCTAGATTACACTGCGTCACTTCTTCAAATGCATCTACTCAGCCTTGGCCTAGATGACAATGTGGGCGACGGCCAGGCCTGAAATTATTATATTCTCACTTCTATTAGACTTGTTATTAGGATCGGTATGGGTTTGGCCAATTCGTACGGACCCGAAAATTTAACACCTCTATTCAAATTCAATCATACCCGATAGTTTATGATATTCTACCCGATTTGAACATGACTCAAATTTTAGAGTAAAAATCCGAACTCAACTCGACCTGACATAAATAAAAAATTAATTTTTATCATTATTTGATAAAATAAGGAGCTAATTGAAAAAATATAAATAAAGAGGGAGCATTATAATAATTATTCCATTTTTATTAGAATAGGAAGATAATTGAAAAATATATATAAAGAGAGGGGCATTATAGCAATTATACTTAAATTTTTAGAATAAAATTAAACTATTATTTCGGGTCGGGTCAGATATGATATTTTTTACCTTAAACTCAAATTCGACTCGACCCTCCCTCATCTAAAAAAAATCAAATCCGAGCCCAATTTTTTTTTAAAAAACCCGATCATATAAAATCAGGTCGAATAAGAACTCATCAAGTTTAGGTTAAATGGTCAATCCCTACTTGTTGTTGAATATGTGTTATTTTTATTTATTTTGATCCTTTGCTAACATAAACCCGTTCTGCTTCATATTATTATTGGGTAACTATTTTTTAAACGGTTGGGCCCTTGAAATTGTAACGGTTGAAACTTTAGGCACCTATTTTTATTAAAAAAAACTTTAGGCACCTAAAGCTAAAAAAATGTATAGTTTAGGCACTTATTTTTCATTTAAGCCATTTATTTTTTGGATAAAATTTGTGTATTATTATCGAAGGAACAGTTAACTGCTACAAATTACATAATCTCTCAAACAAATTATCAAACTAACACCCCAATCAGAACAAAGTTGTACATTAATACGGTCGTTCCTATCTATACCTTTTTATTTTAATTTAATATGTACAGTGTATCGAATATTTTCAAAAATGAAATCAGCCCCTCTAGTGAGGTTCCAGAACTGTCTAAAGTTTCGTTCTTCCCAAATGAAATAGATGTAGGAACTACAAGGCAACTTGAGGATAAACACGAGTAACGATTTACCCTTCAAGGAGGCAATACCCCACTTTCCTCTATTTAGATTTTAGAACGAACACTTAAAACTTTTCAAATACCAAAAAAAACCCTTCAATCCCCTCTTTCAAATGGTAAATTTTTTAGGTTTAATTTTGTGAGTTCAAAAGAAATTTTGAAAAAAAAAATAAAACTCATAAAGTGGTGAAGGAGGAAGAGACTAATTCGACGGTATCTAGGATGACTATAAAAGATATCGAATAAAAATGGTTTCCCACAACGATGGGAAATGGAAGGAAAACCGCAAGTGTTGATGAAAAAAATGATGAGATAAAAAAAATCACGTTAGCACAAAAATAATATTTTTTTTGACTTATATGTCATCACCAAAATGTCATGCCATCTGAATATTAATAATTTAATGGTGAATAAATTGAAAAAATAAACTCAAAAAAATTAGTAATAAAACTGAAACTTTTATAGTTAGTGACCAAAACGAGACAAATCATAAAAATTAATGACTAATAATATACTTTATCCTTTTTTATAATCAAAAGGCTATGGACTTTTTTATTTTAAATGATGGTTGAGTTTGTATTTTTCTTCTTTATAAAAATAAAAAATAGTGTATTTTCATTAATGTATTACATAGAGAAGGGTGAACAATGGATATTAAAGACTTTAGGCCATTTCGGACGTGTTTGAAAGACAAAGACTTTAGAGACTTCACTTGGCAATTGGGACAAGTACAGATATTTTTATAGTCAATAATTATGCCTCCCATATCGGCAGGATGTATGCTAAGGAATTTAGGGAGAGGTAAAAAGTAGAAAATTTATTGAAAAATTGAAAGATTACGAGAAAAGATAGATTATTACTATTTTTTAAATATTAATATTCGCGATAGTTATAGAAAAAGTTAATATAATCACTGGAAAAGAAATAAATTTCACAATAATAGTTGTAATTATGAAAAAAAAAGTGAAAATTCGTCAAAGATATGAGTCTGTTTGGTAAACAGTTTTTTGAGCTAAAATTAAAGATTTGAAGTATTTTTAGAAGTTTGACTAGTCGAATCCGCTAGTTTAGATGTTTAATAAATAGAGAATTATAATAGCGGATTGAGGTGAAACCTCCCATTTTGAAAAAGCTTCTTTTTAAGAGCTTTTTAAGTTAGAGATTTGGATAAAAGACTTGTAAAGATTATTTTGTCCTTGATAATTATAAAAAAAATTCTAATTACATAAATTTGATTAACTAATAAAATTAAAAAAGTAATATCAACAAGTAATTTAATAATTAATAAAATTATATTCAAAATATAATTTCATAGATAAGAAATTAATATATACATCTAAATTTAATAATTATTAAAATTATATTAAAAATTAATTTTACAAATAAAAATTAATATATATCCTCATATATGCTCAGTAATAATATTAAAAAATTATTTTTTATAATATAATTAATATTAATATATACAAAAGGTTAATAACTAATAAATTATTCAAACAAGTATCAAATATAATTATGTCTTTATATGTCATTTTGCTTGTTTAAATAATCAAACAACTATCAGCTATTAGTTAATTTTATCAAATAGTTTTATATAATCAGTTAATGTAATCCGCTAATCAAATAAGCTAATGCTATCAGCTGTCTCCTATCAGCTAATGTAATCCGCTATCAACTGACCGCTATCAACTAATGTAATCCGCTAATTGTCAAACAGAGTTTTTAAATTTTCATAATTTTTTTTGTAACTATAACAAATGTTGTAAATTATATAATTTTTTAATATTTTGTCATTAGTTCTCGTGCTACAAGAAGCATTATATGTCGTCCAACAAATGATGTAAAAAGTTTTAACATAAATTTCATTTACTAAAAATGTTGTCAACGTTTAGAAATTTTTATCTTTGAAAAACTTAAACATTTTTTTTAGCTAAAATAAATGTTAAAATAATTAATATTTTTAATAATCTCGTCAACATTTCTCGTAGCTACAATAAATATTGTATAATGTCTAACAAATAATTTTAAAATGCCAACATTAATTAGAATTGCTGCAAATGTGAAAATTTGTGAGATTGCATTTAAAAAAATCCAACATAAATACTGATGTTAGTCTAACTTTTTCAAAAAAAAAATTCGTTTTTTAACTCACCATAGATTCCTTACCCAACCACCTCCCCCAACTCACTATATAAGCTTACCAAATTAATAACAATTAGAATTCAAAAAATATCGGTTGCCAAATTCCGATTCTTTATCATGGCAGCTTGTCATACCAAACTCCTTTGCCTTTGGCTTTCTTTCAGCATATTGTTCATCTTTACTGAGCTAGCATATGCTGATAATTATATAGTCCACATGGACCTATCAGCCATGCCCAAAGCCTTATCCGACCAGCTAAGCTGGTACTCAGCCATCCTTGCATCTTTATCCGACAACCTTGGAGCTGAAACCAATGTAACAAGCCCCTCTTCTAAGCTTATCTATAGCTATAAGCACGTTATTCAAGGCTTTAGTGCAAGTCTCACCCCGGCAGAGTTTGAGGCCTTGAAGAACATTCCAGGGTATGTTTCTTCTGTCAGAGATAGACTTGTCAAGGTTGATACCACTCATTCTTTCGAATTTATTGGCCTGAATTCCGACACTGGTGCCTGGCCGGTGTCGAATTTCAGCAAAGATATCATTATTGTGCTGATTGATTCAGGGGTCTGGCCTGAAAGCAGAAGTTATAGTGATAATGGAATGAGTGAAATTCCGTCGAGATGGAGAGGGGAATGTGAAAGTGGCACCCAATTCAACTCATCAATGTGCAACAAAAAGCTCATTGGTGCTCGGTTTTTCAATAAAGGTCTGATTGCTCACAATCCAAATGTCACCATCTCAATGAATTCTCCACGAGACACGTACGGGCACGGGACCCACACTTCAACAACGGCTGCTGGAACTTACGTGGCGGATGCATCATACTTTGGTTATGCCATGGGAACTGCCAGAGGAATGGCCCCAGGGGCTCGTGTGGCAATGTACAAAGCCCTCTGGGACGAAGGAACTTACGCCAGTGACATAATTGCTGCGATTGATGCAGCAATCACCGACGGTGTTGATGTTCTTTCCATGTCATTAGGCTTAGATCAGCTCGAGCTGTATGAAGATCCTATTGCGATGGCCACATTCGCGGCCATAGAGAAAAACATTTTCGTTTCTACATCAGCTGGAAATGAAGGGCCGTACCTGAAGTCCCTACACAACGGCACGCCTTGGGTACTAACTGTCGCCGCTGGTACCATGGATCGACAAATCGGCGGAACTTTAAGTCTTGGAAACAAAGGTTCAATCAACGGTATGGCCCTCTATTTAGGGAATTTCTCGTCAAGCCAATTCCCGATAGTTTTCATGGACGCATGCGACGATACCAGAGTATTGAAGAAGCTTGGGAAAAAGATTGTTGTGTGCCAAGATCCGGGCAAGGAAGATTCCCTCATTAACCAGTTTAACAACATTCAAGTTGCAAGAAACAAGGCTGGTGTGTTCATAACGAATAACAGTGACTTGGATTTCTTCTTCCCGAGCCCCTTCCCAGCCATTTTTTTCGAACAAAAAGATGGTGCTTCCGTCTTGGAGTATATCAAGAGCAGCACTGACCCAAAAAGCCAGCATTGACTTGAGGAAAACATTCCTTGGCACTAAACCTTCTCCAACTGTTGTTAGCTATACCTCTAGGGGGCCGTCCTAAAGTTGTCCATTTGTTTTGAAGCCTGACATTATGGCCCCTGGCAACGTAGTGCTTGCTGCATGGCCTTCAAACATCCTTGTGGCTCGTTCAAATAAAGATTTGATATTTACTGATAAGTGTTCAAAAGTACTATTTTTATTATCCTTTTTACTCATATTATTGTTAGACTTAAGCTCATATTAGTTGCATAAGTAGTCATTCATGCATTAATTCATGTTTCTTTCCACCGTTGAGCTTGATTACATAATTTGGTGATTTTTGTGGAAAAAGATGCTGCTTTGGTGTGTTTTTGTGTGTGTGCAGAATCACTTGCCAAAGCAAGGCTGGAACCAGTTGTCAGGGCAATGCATGAAGAAAATGCCGAGCTAGTTGCCAAGGCAATGCTTGAAGGAGATGCCGAGCTAGTTGCCAAGGCAATTTTTGACAAGGAATAAGATGATATGGTAGTCGAAATTGATGACTAGATAAGCCCAAGATGACATGGAGCAAAGTTAAATTCCAAAGGAGTTTGATTTCCATGAAGAGGTTAAAGAGAAATTAAATCCCAAGATAGGAGAAGTTCTAGAAAGAATTTAAATATAATAAAGAATTATATTCTTTAAAGATAATTTAATTTCAACTTAACTTCCTCCTCAAGAAGGATTTTGACCTAGCCATCTCCTATTTAAAGGACCAAGCCGTCAAAGAGAAGAGAGCAAGAAGAGGGGATTTTCGACAACTCCAAAGGGCAAGAAGGAAGTGATTTCGACAAGAGAGCAAGGGGGAGAGAGATCAATTTCTTCTTCTTCTTCTTTGTTTCCATTAGATTCATGGTTTGAGGATTATTCTTTGTATATCTTTTGAACCCAACCATGAACTAACTTGATTGGTTGGGGTTATTGTGTTTTGTTGTTGTGAGAAACAATTGGATTTTGTTTAGGTAATAAGAGTTTGCACTTTTCTATTCAAGGTTTATTCATTCTTGGTTCTTATTTTTGTTTGCGAGTGAATTGGGAGATGATCTCGTAACTTCATCTATTTATCTAATATCGGGAGAGTTAGATTCAAGAAACGAATGAGTATGATCTTTATTCAATCAATTAATGGTGAAGATTAATCCGGCTTAGGAATAAGTTAAGGATTTCAACGGCTAAGAGGAGCGCAAGATTGGTTGTTGTTCACCCTTGATTCACGCAAGGATGTATTATCAAGGCATGCACAAGTAGCTAGAGTTTTGACTTAGGGATAAGAAGAAACCATTGAAGAACACTCTGTCGAACCTTGAAGTTGCTGCCCATACGCCCAAGTAGTTGCCCAGCTAGTCGCCCAGGCAACCATCAATTAGTTGCCAAGGCAACCCCGCTGTGCAAGTTGCCACGGCAACTGAGTTGCCCTTGCACTCTTTTACCAAGACGATCCAATCGGTTATCACACATCAACTCACGATAACCTGGCCTATTCTCTCTTTTTCTTTCATCCATTCTTTTAGTTTATTGCTTTTACTTTACTCGTTAAAATCAACTCCTACTATCAATTGTGTTTTTACTTTTACAGTGCGATAACTAAAGCAAAGTGGCCCAAACCAATCCATGTGGAGACGATACTCGATACTCGTATCACTTTATTACTTGCGAAGTGTATACTTGTACAATTGCGTAACACTTATTACACGCAACAAGTTTTTGGCGTCGTTGTCGGGGATTGACAATTGGTGTTAGTTGTTTTTGTTATTGCATTTTTTTCTCTTAGTTTTACTAACTTTTCTTTTTGTTTGTTTTATCAAAAAAAATTAGGTGCACTACAATTTAAGGGACATCAACATGTCGGGAAATAAAAGCCGATCTATTCGAGAGTTGATGTTGGAATATATGAATCAATCCAATCAAGAGTTTTTTGCACCCTTTGATGATTACCTATACCAACCGAGAAAAGCCCAAAGAGCCTATACCGTGGAAAACTCTTGTGCTATGTGTGGAGAACATCATGTGTTTGAAAATTGCCCTCACATTTTCGGTGCATATGACTACATGGAGGACCATAGAGGAAACCAGCAGCAAAATTCTTCATGGTATGGTCAAAAAGCTCAAATTGTTTTTTACCATAACAATTTTGCCGCAGCAACAGATATGCCATGGCAATGTAGTCCTTTTCAAGAGCATTCCAATTCCTTGGAGGAAACGTTGCTAGCTTCCTTGGCTAGACTTGACGGATCAATTGAAAAGATTTGAGAGCTATCAAATTCTATGGATACGAGGATAGCTCAGTGGGATGCAACCTTAGGGGATTCAGAAGTTCAATTGAGGAGATCCACATATGTCATGGATAACATGCACCAACAATTCATTCCTAGGGATACTGAAGTCCCAAGGCAAGATGACAAGGAACAATGCAAGGAAGGCTCTCCGATGTGTGAGGAACAACTAAAACCTCAAAGTTGAGAGTATGTTGATGAGAAAGACTGCCCAACACATAATGAGCTTGAGCAACAAATTGCCTCGGTAATGATTGAGGAGCATGAACAGAGCAATGCCGCGACAACACTCAGTGAAGCTGAGAACAACAATACTACAGCAAATTCTGAGGAACCTGATGCCCAGAAGGTTACAACGTTGATGTTGAAGCATGAATCTTTAGATTGCTCTCATCTACAGTTGCCACGGCAATTACACGACCACATGCAAGATCAACGAGATGATAATACTTTGCTAATGGAATATGAGCAGGTAATGGTTGAACCTTTTAAATTCTTTAAAAACTCACCTCATCCATTGTAGGTATGTCTTGAGGAACCGATGTTGGTAGATTTGAAGCCATCGAAATCTCTACTGATGGAGATGTTTGAGAGGCTAAAAGAAAAAGGTGTTTGGATTTATAAAGCTTTTCAGAAAATTGGTTCTTCTCTTGACTTAAAGCAAATTTTGACAATTGATAGCCACGGCAATTGGCTCGAGCAGCAATTGCCACGACAACGAAGGCTACATCCAACCATGATGGAGCCCGACGAGAATGAGGTAATTAAATGGTTGGGTTTTGATATAACATTTTCTACTAATATATTCATGCCTTCAGGAATAGTAGCAAGGTGGAGAGTATACAAGGACTACAAGCGAACAAAGAAAAAAGACACATCCACCATGGTAACGCAAAAGGGAGTAGTGGCAAGCACATTGGCCAAACTCTTTTTGGGCAATATTGTCACCCGATGGAGGGTGCAGATTGACTATAAGAAGTATCGAAAATGACCATCCTCAAGTTTTCTCAGATATGCACTAACATTAGAAAGATGCATGATGACACTCTTTTCAGACATGGTCGAAGACTTCCTTGAGATCTTCATGGATAATTTTTCTGTTTTTGGTGGTGACTTCAACAGTTGCCTCGACAATCTAGAGAATGTGTTGGCAAGATGTGAAGAAACCGATTTAGTCCTTAATTGTGAGAAGTGCCATCTTATGGTAGATGAAGGAATAGTGTTCGGCCACAAGATTTCATCCAAGGGAATTGAAGTAGACAAAGCCAAGGTGGACATGATCGAGAGATTACCCCCACCAAGATAAAGTCTTTCATTTTGATGATTCTTGCACCTAAGCATTCGAAACCCTAAAGGAAAAGATTGCCTCGGCACCCATTGTCGTTCCACCAGATTGGATACTACCTTTTGATCTCATGTGTGATGCAAGTGATTTCGCGGTAGGAGCAGTCCTAGGCCAATGCACATGAAAGGAACAGAAAATTAAGTGGCTGATCACTTATCACGTTTAGAACGCAATAGGGAGGAGGACGTAGATTTAGAGATATGCGATGCATTAACGGATGAGCAACTTTTAGTTGCCTCGGCAACCATGGATGCGCACGCCTCGGCAACCCTCGACGCCGCAGCAGCTCTTGACGCGCACGCCTCGGCAACTCCAGACGCGCATGCCTCGGCAACCCTCGATGCCGCAGCAACCCTTGACGCCTCGGCAACCATGGATGTGCATGCCTCGGTAACCCTCGACGCCGCAGCAGCTCTTGACGCGCACCCCTCGACAACTCCAGATGTGTACGCCTCGGCAACCATAGACGAGTATGCCTCGGCAACTTTAGACGCACACGCCTCGGTAATCTTGGGAGTAGTCGCCACGGCAGTACACGCCTCGGCAATACCCTGGTACGCGGATTTAGTTAATTTCCTTATTTGTGGTATTTTACCTTATGGTCTTACTCACCAAGGGAAGAAGCGGTTCCGCCATGATGCTAAGCATTACTTTTGGGACGAGCCTCTTTTGTTTAAACAATGTGCAGATCAGGTTATACGCCGATGTGTCCCTGAAGAGGAGCAACAAAATGTACTCCGACAATGTCATTCTTCACCCTATGGAGGACATTTAGAGGAACTTGTACTGCGGCCAAAGTTTTTCAATCCAGTTTGTATTGGCCAACACTGTACAAAGATGCCCAAGAGTTTTACAAGCAATGTGATCGTTGCCAGAAGACGGGCAATATCACCCACAAACCAATGGGCAAATAGAAATTTCCAACCGGGAATTGAAGGGTATACTCGAGAAAGTTGTAAATCCCTCTAGGAAGGATTGGTCAGTAAGACTAGATGACGCACTTTGGGCATATCGCACTGCATTCAAAACACCCTTAGGTATGTCCCCCTTCTGACTTGTCTATGGCAAAACATGCCATCTACCGGTGGAAATCGAACACAAGGCATATTGGGCAATCAAGACTGTGAATATGGATTGGGAAAGTGCCGGGCAAAAGCGTTTGTTGGACCTCAACGAGATAGAAGAATTCCGTGCACTCACCTATAACAATGCACAAATCTACAAGGAGAAAACAAAGCAATGGCAGGACAAGAAACTATTGCCGCGACAATTCATGCCAAGGCAACTAGTTCTCTTAGTCAATTCTCGGCTAAAACTTTTCCTGGGAAAGCTGAAATCAAGATGGTCGGGACCATTCAAAGTTGTCAAACCATTCTCTCATGGTGCCGTGATAATCAAGTCCATCACTGACGAACACGAATTCAAAGTTAACGGACAAAGATTGAAGCACTACAACGGTGCCCATGTGGAACGTAACAAAGAAGTGGTCACCTTAGGAGATGCATGAGCATGCTCTCCTTTCAATATTTTCTTTTTCTTTTTCTTTTTAGAAGATATTTTATTTTATCTTTCTTCATTATCTTTAGTTTCCAGGTTTTCTTTGTTTTCTTTTCTTTTCCACAACAAGACTCACAACCAACATGCTAAGGAAATTTACTGCTGACTACTTGCCACAACAACCACAACAGAAACTGGCGATGCCCAGTCAACAACAATGGCTTCGGCAACTACTGATGCCCAGGCAAGTGAACCTGCATTGGCAAACATGGATCAAATCAAAGCAATGATATTCACGCGGTACCATCATTCAACCACCGACTGAAAAATGAATCAAGCAAACGGCACGAAGGAAACTTATCACTCGAGGTGACGACCTTTCCGACTAACTCATTTCGTTTAGTTTCTTTTAAATTTTGTTTCACTTTTACATGCATAGAGGACAATTCTTCTCTCGAGTTTGGGGGGTGTTGGTTTCTTGTTAGTTTCATGTTTAGTTGCATTCATCTTTAGCAATCACATATAGGTTGCATATGTTACTTGTCATGCCTTTAATTGGATTTAATTGCTTAAGACTTGTTGAATATCCAATGATGAATTTTTGCCACTGCATTTAATTGAAAGAACCTTTAATTTTAGGATTGCATGAAAAAAATTTAGAATTTTACTATGATGCTAAAAAAAATTTACACGGTTGTGGCTTGTTGATTGAAAGAGACTTAGTGAACTTAGGTTGCTTAAAATTTGGGTAAATTTAAAATTGAAAATTAAAAGTTAATTTCTTGCCAGAGGTGCCCGAAACTGGCTCTAGTAGTAAATGCACTTTCTTGCTAGAGGTGCCCGAAACTGGCTCTAGTAGTTAATGCACATTAAAGAATCGCTAGAGGTGCCCGAAATTGGCTCTAGTCGACTAAAATAAAATGAGAAATTGCTTACTTTGCTAGAGGTGCCCGAAATTGGCTCTAGTGAAAATAAAAATAAATGCTCCGGTAATTAAATTGATAAAAGCCTATTGTTCACATAGAATCTTGAAAATCAACTTGTACACAACTACGCACACACATTGTCACGAGCATTATAGTTTAGTTCCGGGTAATTTTTGTGCTATCCGAAAAATTAAAAGATGATCATACTTTGTGCCACGGTTCCGAGGTTTGAATTCAAGTTTGAAGCATGTCTTTGATGATTAAAGTCTTGGTAGGTAATTGTTAGTTTGCATTGCTTGAGGACAAGCAATAGTTCGAGTTTGGGGGTGTGATAAGTGTTCAAAAGTACTATTTTTATTACCCTTTTACTCATATTATTGTTAGACTTAAGCTCATATTAGTTGCATAAGTAGTCATTCATGCATTAATTCATGTTTCTTTCCACCGTTGAGCTTGATTACATAACTTGGTGATTTTTGTAAAAAAAGATGTTGTTTTGGTGTGTGTGCAGAATCACTTGCCAAAGCAAGGCTGTAACCAGTTGCCAGGGCAATGCATGAAGGAGATGCCGAGCTAGTTGCCAGGGCAATGCTTGAAGGAGATGTCGAGCTAGTTGCCAAGGCAATTTTTGACAAGGAATAAGATGATATGGTAGTCGAAATTGATGACTAGATAAGCCCAAGATGACGTGGAGCAAAGTTAAATTCCAAAGGAGTTTGATTTCCATGAAGATGTTAAAGAGAAATTAAATCCCAAGAAAATAGGAGAAGTTTTAGAAGGAATTTAAATATAATAAAGAATTATATTCTTTAAAGATAATTTAATTCCAGCTTAACTTCCTCCTCAAGAAGGATTTTGACCTAGCCATCTCCTATTTAAAGGACCAAGCCGTCAAAGAGAAGAGAGCAAGAAGAGAGGATTTTCGACAACTCCAAAGGGCAAGAAGGAAGAGATTTCGACGAGAGAGCAAGGGGGAGAGAGTTCGATTTCTTCTTCTTCTTCTTCTTTGCTTCCATTAGATTCATGGTTTGGGGATTATTCTTTGTATATCTTTTGAACCCAACCATGAACTAACTTGATTGGTTGGGGTTATTGTGTTTTGTTGTTGTGAGAAACAATTGGATTTTGTTTAGGTATTAAGAGTTTGCACTTTTCTATTCAAGGTTTATTCATTCTTGGTTCTTATTTTTGTTTGCGAGTAAATTGGGAGAGGATCTCGTAACTTCATATATTTATCTAATATCGGGAGAGTTGGATTCAAGAAACAAATGAGTATGATCTTTATTCAATCTATTGATAGTGAAGATTAATCCGGCTTAGGAATAAGTTAAGGATTTCAACGGCTAAGAGGAGCGCAAGATTGGTTGTTGTTCACCCTTGATTCACACAATGATGTATTATCAAGGCATGCACAAGTAGTTAGAGTTTCGACTTAGGGATAAGAAGAAACCATTGAAGAACGCTCTGCCGAACCTTGAAGTTGCTGCCCATACGCCCAAGTAGTTGCCCAGCTAGTCGCCCAGGCAACCATCGATTAGTTGCCAAGGCAACCCCGCTGTGCAAGTTGCCACGGCAACTGAGTTGCCCTTGCACTCTTTTACCAAGACGATCCAATCGGCTATCACACCTCAACTCACGACAACCTGGCATATTCTCTCTTTTTCTTTCATCTATTCTTTTAGTTTATTGCTTTTACTTTACTCGTTAAAATCAACTCCTACTATCAATTGTGTTTTTACTTTTACAGTGCGGTAACTAAAGCAAAGTGGCCCAAACCAATCCCTGTGGAGACGATACTCGATACTCGTATCACTTTATTACTTGCGACGTGTATACTTGCACAATTGCGTAGCACTTATTACACGCAACATTTACCGACTTCTATTTGCTTTCAGGGACTTCAATGGCATGCCCCCATGTGTCGGGAGTAGCAGCGCTTCTTAAAGCGACATATCCCAATTGGAGCCCCGCAGCCATCAGATCAACTTTGATGACTACAGCTGATATCTTCGACAACACGGGTAGCAGTATCAAGGATCAGGCGGACAATCTCCGACCTGCAAGTCCTCTAGCCATGGGAGCTGGTCATATCAATCCCAACAAAGTGCTGGACTCTCGTATATGATGCTACGGTTGAAGATTACGTGAATCTCCTTTGTGGGCTAAAATTCACAGCACAACAAATTAAAACCATCACAAGATCATCCTCAAACAACTGCTCCAGCCCGTCCCTCGATCTCAATTACCCTTCTTTTATTGCATATTTCATTGACAGGAACGCGAAACCGAATTCAAGAACTGTCAAAGAATTTCAAAGAACTGTGACTAATGTTGGAGAAGGAAGGTCGACTTACAAAGCAACAACGTCAGCGATGAAGGAAGTTAACTGTCGAGCCAGAAACGTTGGTTTTCATGACGAAAAACGAGAAGAAAAGCTTCAAGGTGAGTATTAAAGGTCCAGCACAGATGGCTGAGGCTGTGTCTTTTGGTCATCTCACTTGGGAAGATGCCGGAGGAAAACATGTTGTGAGAAGTCCCATAGTCGCGGCAAGCTTCAGTATAAAAAAATGACAAACTCGTTTTCCAAACTAGTGTTGTCTTTAAGTTTTTGTGTTGAATAAGGAATTTACTTTACCTAAAGTAAATGGTATCTGTTGGTTGTGGTTAAACTTGGCAGGTGCAGCCTATGCAGCTGCAAGCTGTGGGAAAACTAAGGTTTTTGTACCGTTTCATTTCAGTAACTTTCAGTCTTAAACATGCATATCTAACGAACTTTAAAGCCTCCATTATTACTATGTTCTTACTTCTTAACGCCCTGCCTTTCAAACTTGTAGAACAAACCCTTTCTTTCTGTTAGAGAAATTATAATAGTAGTAAAGGATGAAATAAGTATAGGGAATGAGTTATATTAGAATCTTCTTAAAAATTAAGGTTTTTAGATACCAAGAAACTAGTGTTATCTTACAGGTTTTTGTAAACATGAAATATTATCACACACTCATCTATATCTTATAATTTTCTAAAAAATAAATTATTTAAAAAACAAATAATGAAAATTATAAAAAAACACGTTGAACATAAATGAGAAAAAAATAAGAAAATTGAAAGAAATAAACGGAAACTAAAAATAGTAAGCAAAACATGTTGGTAGTTATGCGTGTTAATTTCAGCGAGCTACAATGCTTCATTGGTTGATCTTGAGAGAATTTCATCATCCAATTCTCTGTAAAATAAAGCATTCCTTCGAATATTTTTTGTTTAAATTACTGAGTTGATATATTGATTAATCGAACGTTAATTTGAACTCAAATCCAATAAATTTGCGTATATTTTTTTATTATTTTATCTATAATCTTTATTGAATAAAGTTTAGAAAATATTTAACTGTAAACTAAGTATCCAAGTTATATTTTTTATAATAGGTTAAACTTAACATCAATAATTTATGGGCAATAAGTTAAAAGGATATGTTATCTGGTTGTTACAGTTGTCTCGTGAGGCATCATTATATGAGTCATTTATGGGCATGGCCGGTAAATGTCATAGACTATGAACATTCAATGGTTGAGAATTGGATCAATATCAATAAATCTGAGCCCATAAGGTTTTGGATTCCTCTGAGAATATTGCTACAGAAAGAGCAGAGTATTTGGCCCAGTCAAATAACCATGTAAAAAACTAGCGAGTCTTTTAGTACAATGATAAGTATAAGAGCTCATTCAGTAATACTTTTTTAACGAGTGTTAGATTGTCGAATAGAAAAGTAATATGGAACGGTTACTTTCAACGGACATTGATACAGCTTTTAAACTTTTTTGCTTGATTTACGTCTCAAACGGATATTTTGTAAAAGTTACAATTTTTATTTTCTCCATCATAAACGTTCTCACCTAAATCAAGGTTTGAAAAATTTTGTTGAACGATCCCTGAATCATCCAATAAATTTTGAACCAATTTGTTTTAAATTGAATAAATTTACTTTACCTATGTGAAAACCCTAAAAAAGAGAAACAAGAAAAAGAAAAGAAAGAGAGTCATCCCATCTTCTTCTTTTCTCTTAGTTGCTTTTTTTTTAGTTTTGTCTTGGTCGACGGTGACACCAATTTTAGTACTGGTTATCGACTGTCGACATTTCGTATCCTTCCTACGTTTTATATTTCGCTTTAGTTTGTTATATTCTTTCAATTTTATCTTATATTTTTAATAAAATTAATTTGTTTGGTTTCTTTCTTATCGCATATTTGTGCAAGTTCGTCTGCCTTTGTGGCACGTTTTCACTCTGCTCTTGTGGACAATTCCTCTGCCTTATGGCACGTTGTTCGCCTATCTCTACGGTAGATATGCAATTGTGTGAAGATTCTCACGTCGCCCTTATCTTATTTGCGATTGTTGGTGTTCTTTCAAGGTTATATCATCTTTTTGTGGTTGTTTGCCGATGTATTCATATCTATTTTTGCGAAGCAACCTGTAAGTTTGCTTTGATTCGTTCGCCACTCCATCATCTCAAAAGCATCTAGTTGGATAGAAATAAATGAGTACTATTGACGGTTACTGGATTACTATAGATATGAGCGTCATACTCAAAAGCAGACAAACTTCGACTGTCGTTGCGACTTTGAGGTTTTTTATTTTTTACTTGTTTGAGTTTTTTGTGGACATAATCTCCAAATTTCTCTCTTTGAGTGGTTGCATTGTCAAAATTAGATTTTTTTATTTTAATAAAATTTAATATCGTTTTAAAATTAAAAAAAAGATAAATTTACTTTCAAGAATCGAATGTGGAGTAGGATGTGATGTTTTTTTAGATAATGTATGGAGCGATTATGATAATTGTAAGCTCATTTTGTCTTATAATTCTATGAGATTGTCATTTTACCCTTATATATAACGATATAAATCATAAAAATATAAAAATTGACATATATTTTTATATTTTGTGATTGGACTCTTTAAATGCCCTTTGGTATCATCCCACATGGAGACACATGTTTGAAGTAGAGATCACCGTCCATGTCATTGTGATGAAAAGTTGCGAGTGTGACCCACAAATCGACAACCTGTTTGACATCTCTCTCACGGCACGCACAAGTTATTCTCAAACAAATTGTCACGGACCAAACTTTTTGGACCGAGACATTAGCGCGAGCAACAAATAGGGAGGTTGTGCGCAATGCAACGGGCGTGTCAAATGTGGCCCAACACTCGGAGAATGGCGAGGACCATACCTTTGGGACCGAGGCGTTAGCGCAAGAATCAGCCAAAGAGAGTTTGCGCGGTGTAACGGGCTTGCCAAGACCATCACACTTGGCCCGGCACTTGAAGAATGCTAAAGAGCCCGCAAGCCCACAAGACTTAGCCAAATCCATGGAGGATTCAGGAGGGTAAATTGGTCAAAGCATTATCCATTTATTTGAATATAATGTATAGATAATGTTTGTGATAATTAGAGATTTGAATTTGAGATTTGATCAGATAAGATAAGATAAGATCAATCTCGACCGTCGATGTAATTTAAATCGAGCCGTTGGATGTAGGGGAGTTCCACTATAAATAGAGGCTCCTCCTCACTTGTAAATCACTTCATTCATTCAGTTCACTTCACTTGAGTAATACAAGAAGCATTTACTCTAAAACTCTTTCTATTGTTCTTGGTTGTTCTTGAGTGTTCTTCGTTGTTCTAGCTGTCAATCTCTTTCCGTTGTTCTTTGATTAGCTTTCGCTTAGAACGATCTTTCGTTCGAGGGCTTCGAGGAGTGTTCGATCTTCCGGAGCGAGAATCCTGGTTGAGTTAGGTGTTTGTCGAGAGATCTTCACCTAAGACCGTGACAAGGTACTTCAGGGTGACTTAGTCGACGTTTCAACCGAGAAAGCGACTAAGGTCCGGCACGATTCGTCTGGCAAAGGTATAGCCCCGCGACACAAGTGGGTGTCAGTGACGAGATCCATCGAGACTGGAGTCTTTGGTCGGCCGTTGTCGGCGGAGTACTCACAAGGCTGGTTGAAGGCTGACTTAGGCGTAGGAATCGACTGATTTGCGTCGAAGGCGTCTAAGGCCGCACGGATCAGCTAGAGTCAAAATCTAGCCCCGTGACAGTTGGTATCAGAGCCGAGCGGCGGTAGCTGGTAGCTGATAGTTGGTATCAGAGACGAGCGGTGGTAGCTGGTAGCCAGGTTCCGTGATAGTAGGCATCGGAGCAAAGTTCTGCTGACAGTTGGTGTCAGAGTTGAGCGGTGATAAGTTGTTATCAAAGACGGTAGCGGGTTCCGTGACAGTAGGCATCGGAGCGAAGTCTTGCTGATAGTTGATATCAGAAAGAGCCGTGAGAGTTGGTAACAGAGAGAGCCACGAGAGGTGGAATCGGAGAAGTGCCGTGATAAGTGCTATCCGAGCGAGTCGAGGAAGGGACTTGCGTTCGAGCCAGCTCGCAGTTGCAGTCAAGCGTGGTGGTGACTTGTGTTCAAGCCAACTTGCAGGTGCAGTCAAGTGTGGTGGATTCCGGCTTGCAGTGCGAGTCAAGTGTGGTGGGTTCCGACTTGTAGTTGCAGATATAAGCGTGGTGGTGGTTTTGCGTTCGAGTTAGTCGAAGTGATCGGGGATCGACTAGTTCGTGGCAAAGTGGTGATTGAGATGGCACCAAAGAAGAAGACACTGACAATGGACGATGTAAGAAAGACTCTGAACGAATTTGACGAGAGGAGCAACCGTCTTGAAAATAAGGTACAATCGAATCTTGAATTCATAACAGCTGTTGAGGCTTGGGTCGATAGACTGTTGGACTTCGAGAAGGAGGCCAATGTGGTGTTTGAACTGTTAGAGTCAGTAAACCTTGAGAAGCTGGGTTTGTTGGATATCGAGATGTTAGAGTCTCTAGAAGGGATCCAGAAGGAGGTTCAATTGGCTCTTAATGGCTTGGATGTGAAGATATCTGAGCGTGGCGATTCCTTAGAGGCTGCAGTGGAAACTCTAAGAGATGAGGCCAAGAAGACCCAGAGTGTTGTGGAGTCACGTCTTGAAAAGTTAGAGTCCATGGAGGGCAAGTTCAATGACGAGACGCAACGCATCCTCAACGAGTTGGAGGTAGTTCGAGAGAGTTGTGCTTGTGAAGCCAAGATGGTGGATTTGCAAAAAGCGGAGAGTTCTTCCAAGGAGGAAAACCGAAGGAGATCCAAGAAGTTCTCAACTCAGTGTACGAGAAGTTGAACCAACAAGATAATTCCCTTCAAGATGCAGTAGAGGCAATGAAGGTGGAATTGGAGTCGTTGGGAAAGAGGGTTTGTAGACTTGAGAAATCCGAGGAGGAGGCCAAGCAGACCCAAGGTATTTTCGAGTCCCGTCTTGACGAGGTAGAGTCCATAGATGACCGGTTCAAGGACGAGACACGAGAAGTTCTCAACAAGTTGGTGACTGTTCGAGGGAGTAATGCGAGTGAAGCTGAGATAGAAGCTTTGCGAAAAGAAGTGGATGAGCTCAAGAGGGAGCTGCTCAGTTGCAAGACGGCAATGAGCGAATGTGATGCGCTCAAGACCTTCTTAGAGGGATTTAGACCGGGGGCGAAGCTCGCAGTAGAGCAAGGAGATGCCCAGAGACTTTCAGAGGCTATCGTTGTTGCCGAACCTCTGACCGAGCCTGCAGGATGCAAGCAGGTGAGTGTTGAGTCAACCAGGCCCAGTTCGAGAGACAAGGGGAATGGTGAGGCTAAGTCCGTGCCAGAGAAGAAGGAGAGCAAGAAGTTGAAGTGCTACTTCTGTAATGGTCCTCATTTGATAAGGGGATGTCCCGAGAAGAACCGCCTAGCTGCCATGGTGAAGACAGCAGACGAGTCAAAGGGAGAAGTAGCGAGACTTGGGGCGATTGCGTGTGTCAATGCTGCCAAGCGAAGTGAGAACCGTGGTTCGACTACGAGTGCCAAAGTAGTCCAGCCAGCGATGAGACTTGGGGCGATTGTGAGTGTCAATGCCGCCAAGCAAAGGGGGAGCCGTGGTTCGACTACGAGTGCCAAAGTAGTCCAGCCGGCGATGAGACTTGGTGCGATAGCAAGTGAGGAAGCTGTCAAGCCGAGGGTAAAGACGAGGCAATTGAGGTGTTACCGATGTAAGGGACCTCATAAGTTGCGGAGATGCCCGTTTCGAGCCAAGTGGTCCGAGGGACAGGACAAGGCCAAGAGTAAAGAGCCTGTGAAACTTGGTCCCGAGTTATCTAGTTCTGCCAAGGTAAGCGGAGACCATGAGCAGAATGGGTTGAAGATGTCTGGGAAGGCTGGGAAAGAGCTTGCCGAGAATGTTCGAGTGAAGAACATTACTTTTGAGACCAGTACAGTGTCGAAGGGAGCTGAGCCGTCGAGGGACATAGCAACCGTTAAGATGCCACCTATGGGCAAGGTGGGAAAGAAGCAAAGGACTTCGAGGAAGAAGTGCCGACGCAAGTTGAAGCAACTAGAGTGTTACCGGTGTAAGGGGCCTCACAAGGTGCGAGATTGCCCGGATCGAGTCAAGCCATCCAAGGAGTTGGGTGAACGTAAGAGAGCGAGGTGTATCGCTTGATCCGATAACGCGAGTTCGCCAAGGCCAGGGGGACCAGAAGCGCGAAAGGGGTGACCATGTCCGAGAAGGCTACCGAGAAGCTTGCCGAGGATGTTCGGGTAAGAGCATCGCTTTTGAGACCATTGTAGAGTCGAAGGGGGCCAAGCCGTTGGGGACATAGTAACCGTGGAGACACCACCAAATAGTAAGGTGGGAAACGAGCGGACGAACTTCAAGGAGGAGGAAGTGTCGACAAGAAGAGAAAGCACCGAACTTCAAGGAAGAAGGATCGATGCAAGAGAGCACCAAACTTCAAGTCGGAAGGGCGGGTGCAACCGATGCAACGGACTTGGGGAAGAAGTGCCGATGCAGAGTAACGCAACGGACTTTGTGGCGAAAGTGCCGATGCATGCAAAGAACCGATGAAGAAGGTTCAATGCAGGGGGGCGGACTTCAAGGAGAAAGAAGGTGACCCATTTTAGAGTAAATGTGACCGAGGAAAAGGTACATCTCAAACACGTTCCTAGTGTTTTTGGTTTTGATTTGCCGTTGTTGATGAGCGTAGGTCAAGTACGGCCTAGTCTTGATCTTGGGGAAAAGAAGATTGGAAGAGACCTTCAGAGTTCAAAGGGCAAGCGAGTTGTCGCATTTAATCGAGAGTTCGGTCTGTGTTCAATGTTGTGACGACTTCCAAGTCTTTGCCGCGAGACCAAGTGGGTCCGAGTCGAGGTAAATCGAGTTTGGGAGAGTGCTTCTACAAGGGAGATGTATCAAGAGGCGTGCTAGCACGCGATGTTCAACGACGATTTGAGGCGAGACGAGCAGTTCATATGGGGAATTGCACGGCCGAGGCATCGACGAGTAATCAAGTTGACCCGCCCGGGATCGTTCGAGTGCAGCGACGAGGGCGTCGCTAAGTCAAGTGGGGAGATTGTCACGGACCAAACTTTTTGGACCGAGACATTAGCGCGAGAAACAACAAATAGGAGGTTGTGCGCAATGCAACGGGCGTGTCAAATGTGGCCCAACACTCGGAGAATGGCGAGGACCATACCTTTGGGACCGAGGCGTTAGCGCAAGAATCAGCCAAAAAGAGAGTTTTTGTGTAACGCGGCTTGCCAAGACCATCACACTTGGCCGGCACTTGAAGAATGCTAAAGAGCCCGCAAGCCCACAAGACTTAGCCAAATCCATGGAGGATTCATGAGGGTAAATTGGTCAAAGCATTATCCATTTATTTGAATATAATGTATAGATAATGTTTGTGATAATTAGAGATTTGAATTTGAGATTTGATCGGATAAGATAAGATAAGATCAATCTCGACCGTCGATGTAATTTAAAGCGAGCCGTTGGATGTAGGGGAGTTCCACTATAAATAGAGGCTCCTCCTCACTTGTAAATCACTTCATTCATTGATTCACTTCACTTGAGTAATACAAGAAGCATTTACTCTAAAACTCTTTCTATTGTTCTTGGTTGTTCTTGAGTGTTCTTCGTTGTTCTAGTTGTCAATCTCTTTCCGTTGTTCTTTGATTAGCTTTCGCTTAGAACGATCTTTCGTTCGAGGGCTTCGAGGAGTGTTCGATCTTCCGGAGCGAGAATCTGGTTGAGTTAGGTGTTTGTCGAGAGATCTTCACCTAAGACCGTGACAAGGTACTTGGGGTGACTTAGTCGACGTTTCAACCGAGAAAGCGACTAAGGTCCCACGACGATTCGTCCCGGGCAAAGGTATAGCCCGCGACACAAGTGGTGTCGTGACGAGATCCATCGAGACACGAGTCTTCGGGTCGGGCCGTTGTCGCGCGGGAGTACTCACAAGGCTGGTTGAAGGCTGACTTAGGCGTAGGAATCGACTGATTTGCGTCGAAGGCGTCTAAGGCCGCACGGATCAGCTAGAGTCAAAATCTAGCCCCGTGACAGTAAACAAATCGTCAAAACCCACCGGCGTCATACCTTTTTTAATATGTATATATATAATTTATTGCTCTCCACCGAAGAAGAAATAGGAGTAAATATAGTATAAGATAATTATAAATTGATAACAAATATTAATATTTAAAAATTTAATTTAATTTTTTAATTAAAATTATGTTATAAATAAATTTTTATATCGTTAAAATTAAAACGAATAATTTAGTATAATCACAATTTTAGTATCATATTCTATTATTTTGGTTTTATACCAAAATAATTCAATAAATTTAATATTTATATTTAAAAATTCTATTAATAAATTGATTGTGTCTATTAGCAGATAACATTTAAGGTCATACGTGTATGTTCTATTAGTCTATCAATTGTCTAGTAGTAACGTATTTGTGTCTATTGATCTATCACATCTATTAGTTATTTAGTTTATTGACAGTACCATGAAGTGCGACAAGCGGCCAGAGAGTGTAATATAGAAAATTTTTAAATATGAAGTGTTAAATTTATTGAATTAAGACCAAATTAATAGAATATAAAAGTTTTGGAGACTAAAACTGTTATTATATCGTATCATATTTTAATTCTATCCTCAATGACAAGAGTTTCTAACAAAGTTTTAATCGAATGTCTAAATTTAATTTTTTAAAAGTAATTTTTTTTATTATTAAACTTATAAATTAAGTGGTATGTGCGGTATTTTATCCAAAAAAAATAAAGGCAGAAAGAAAATTTTCAAGATTGAATAAAAAAAGGAGGAGCATTTAAAATAGAGCCCCCAAATTTTGAATAGTCGGTCAGGGGCAGATGATCTGTAAGGGTAGTCTAGCATAAGGGGTTTAATGCCCAGTCAGCTGAACCCTGAAGCTAACCATGCAATGCGTTTGTGCTTTAAAGCTGATAAAGAATTGCTGGAACTTGCTTCTTCTGCATTTAAAAAGAACAATAATAGTTGGGTGGTGCGATGGAAATTGGCAACAACCAAGAAAGAGCTGCCATGTGCCAATTGTAACATGTGTGTCTGGTAATGACTATTGAGTTCCTCGTTGCTTCCTCGCCCTAACGCACTCTCGGTACAACTACTTCCACTTTTGTCCACGTCTCCCACGTTTGTTGTCATATGAGTAGTATTTTATTTTGTTATGAGGCGGATTAAAATTATACTCCACGAGACTGTTCTAGAAGATATTTTAGAAAATAAAAATAAAATATACTCCACGTTTTACAGGTCTACAGCCAAAATATTTACTTATTTCTTCGATTTCCCTCTCTTTCTCACTCTCAGTTGACAAACAAACCCCTCCATAAAGTCAGCATCAAACGCTCACGCCAATCCAAACAATAAAACATACCTGCATTTTGTAATAACCAATACCCCTGCTATATAAACTGTTGCAAAATAAGTAAAACAGGGTCTTTTTTTTTTTGTTAGTTTTGGGTGAGACGTCGACAATGCACGCCAAGACAGACTCAGAGGTAACCAGCCTCGCCCCATCATCGCCAACGAGGTCGCCGCGGCGTCCAGTTTATTACGTGCAGAGCCCTTCTCGTGATTCTCACGATGGAGAAAAGACCACGACGTCGTTCCATTCCACGCCGGCGGTGCTCAGCCCCATAGGGTCACCACCGCACTCCCACACCTCCGTGGACCGCCACTCGCGCGAGTCCTCATCGAGTCGGTTTTCAGGGTCGCTTAAACCCGGATCCCGTAAGGTGTTGCCTGACGGTGGTTCGTCGAGGGGAGCACAGAGGAAGGGACATAAGCAGTGGAAAGAGTGTGATGTGATTGAAGAAGAAGGGCTCCTTGATGATGGAGAACGCGAAAAGGGACTTCCCCGGCGTTGCTACATTCTAGCTTTTGTTCTTGGCTTCTTCGTTTTGTTCTCAATGTTTTCTTTGATTCTCTGGGGAGCTAGCAGACCCCAGAAGCCCAAGATTACCATGAAGGTAATCTATCTTTCGTTTCTTTTGAGCTTTTTAGATTGAATTACGAGATGGGTTGTGATTGATTTGCTTTATTTCATCTTTTGCAGAGTATAAAATTTGAGCAATTCAAGATCCAAGCTGGCTCGGATTCTACAGGGGTGGCAACAGATATGATCACCATGAACTCCACGGTGAAAATGATTTATCGAAATACAGGAACGTTTTTTGGCGTCCATGTCCCCTCGACTGATCTTGATCTGTCATATTCTCAGATCAACATCGCTTCAGGAACCGTAAGTCCAGCTCCAAAGAACACAAACGTTTTCATTATATTAAAATGTTAAGTAGTTTTATATTTATTCAATCTGGGTGTTTCAGATGAAGAAATTTTATCAATCAAGGAAGAGCCAGAGGTCTGTAACTGTAACGGTTATGGGAAACAAGGTTCCTTTGTACGGAAGTGGAGCAAGTTTGAGCAGTTCAACAGGAACGACAGCGCATCCAATTTCACTTCAACTGAGCTTCGTTGTCCGATCAAGAGCTTATGTGCTGGGCAAACTGGTGAAGCCAAAGTTCTACAATAGAATCGAATGTGACATAACCTACGATCCCAAGAAACCCAATGCCCCCATTTCACTCAAGAAATCTTGCACATACGATTGATAAAAAAAAGTTCGAATCACATGAAAAACACGTTGAAGATACTTTCTTTATGTTTTGTTAATTTGTTGTTCTTTTGTCGAAAAGTGGGAAATGAATGGGAAATACAGCTAAGCGGGCAGGTCGAGAGATTCTGAACAGGGACCGAGGAACGCGGTTGTGGAATTGTTCTGGCTACCCATGTGCCCATCGAGTCAGAAACATCACATACGTTGAATTCGGTGGTTACATGTGAGTGATAGAATTTTTTATTCAAAGTAAGAAATAATTTTCTACAAATTTTATATTTACTTAATGATGCATTTGAACACCGTGTAGTTATATGAAAATATACTTATTATTTTAATCATAGTTGTTTAATTACATCCTAATTCAATTATTCTATAACTTTTCAAACACATAGTAACTGTAGTTTTTTAAAGATAGTTTACAAAAGAGTGGTTTAACATAATTAGATGTCTGAGATCAAGACATTCGTATTTTTGTTGCAGTAAAACACATGGGCATGTGATGTGCAGGGAATGTCTGATATACTTCCTAGATCTTATTTCCCAAGGATAAATTATGCGCATGCCCACGCCCGTAGGTAGAAGTTGAGGTCAAAATAATTTTTTTAAAAATTTAAATGTTAAACAAAAATTTAAAAAAAAATTTGAGGGTTTAACTAAAATTTTTAATAATTTTGAGAGATTTAATCAGAATTTTTAAAAATTTTAGAAGTAAATTTAATTAAAAATATTTAAATTTTTAAAGTTTAATATAAATTTTTAAAAATTTTGAGAATGTCATATTAAAATTTATAAAAGCTTAAAGAACAAAATTCAAATTTTCAAGTCCTACGGAGGTTTTGCCCCTGCCCACGCCGACGCCCATGCAGTGCTCGCCTCACTCAACCAAAGTCCAACATGATATTAAATACTATATATAATTATGGATTACATGGCTGGCCTCCATTCATGACAAAGAAAAATTATAAGACGTATTTATTTTTTACATATTATTAAATAAATAAATTTTATTGGATAATACTATAAATAACTTGGTTAGTATAATTTATTCATAACAAAAGATCCAATAACGTCTCAAATTTTTTTTCTCCTTTTCTCTACGCTTTCTAAATTATAACCTTAATTCACCCTAAACGGCGATCAGCCACTGGTCTCTTCGACAGTTAACCTCTCATATTTTTTTTTCTTTTTTTTGGTCGTCATCTTCCCTTTCTTCTCTTTATCCCTTTTAGCTTCGATTTTTTTTGCCCTTTCATTTTTGTGTTTTGTTTCTGTGATTCGGCTCTGTCAATTTGTTAGTCTCCGGTGGCCTCGACGACTGTCTTAAGTCAGGGCACACGGGTGTGACGAGGACAACAAACCTGCCTAGGTGGTTTGGGTTGAGAGCGTTTGGGTGGTGGGCTGTCGTCGTCTCATGTTTTTCCTCTTTTTATTGTTGCGGTTTCGGTTTTTTTTCAGGTGTCGACCTCCTGCTCAGACGGTTCTTCATTGATTTTGTCGAACCCTGGTTTTTCGGCATCTTTTCCGTCGATGATAAGGAGATTTATGTTCGATTCTGTGCCGAGATTTGTGTCACGATGAAACTACTGCTTTTTCGGCGGTGGTGCCGTCGGCTTGACCTCTTCAAAAAAATCATGACTTTTACGCTTTTTTCTAATTTTATTTTGTTCCGGCCTTTGGATTTTACAGCGAAATTATTTGTCCACCAAAATTTTCAATTGGATTCGTCGTTGGTCTGCGGAGTATGGCCTTGTTCTGTGCGCTCATCTTCCTTTCGCCGCCGGCAATCATCTTTCCTATTTTAGGGTTTTTTTGCAGGGTTGGGTCTCCTGCTTTTGGGTTGGACTTGTATTAGATCCTTTTGCTTTGTATTTCGATTTCTCTATGAATGAATTTCTTCTTTCGATAAAAAAACTGGTTGGCCTCAATCAACGAGACCAGTTCCCTCAAATTAGTCAATGCTCAGGGCTTTTTTTCACATGGTCGGTAATAATTGGTAGGAGTTGTATGTCAATCTCAATTTTGGAATTACAAGACAATTAAAGAGTTTTAGAGCTTACTGTTTTTTTAAGATAATTAAGTTGTTTTATTCGAAATGATAAAACGTTAATATTGTCTGCATACTGTTCAAACGAAGCGTTTACTAAATTATTGATTTATTATTCAACTCTCATATCCTTTTCGATACAGAGTTTCAATATATTTCGTAGTTAAAGTCAAATTAGCAGCTTGAGAATTAACTTAGTTGCATGCATAAAAGTTCAACATGTGAAAAAGTAAACCTGTTTGAAATAAGTTATCTCAACAACTTAAAAAAAAGTTAGATTAGACCAGGTTGAGTGGCTCGTATAACTCGAGTATAAATTCAATATGGAAATTTTTTTGATACATAAGCTTATGTAATTTTACACAAATCTTTTAATTTTAGAGTTTAAGTTGGTGTTTAAGAGTTTAGTGTGTGGAGTATATAATTTAAGGTTTATGGTTAGAGTTTAGGGTTTAAGATTTAGGTTTTATGGTGCTAGGGTTTGAGGTTTATGTTTTAAATTTTATAGAAGAGTTGTATAATTTTTTTTTACACATCTTGCGTATCAAAATATAACCCATTAAATATTTTTAAAAATATTCAATTAAAAACGTATGGATCTGAATTTAATTTATCTAATTTTAAAATTAATAAAAAAATTAAGAAGAAAATTAACCCATCAAACTTAATTTAAATAGGATATTTGTGTTTGAGTTATATTTTGATACACAAGATGTGTAAAAAAAATTATACAACTCTTCATGTTTAAGCTATAAAATCTAAAACATAAATCCATAACTCTAAAACCTTAAACTCTAAATTTTAGCCATGAATTTTAAATTGTACACCTTACACACTAAACACGTAAACTCTAAATCATAACCTGAATCCCTAAATCCTAAATTGAATGGCTTGTATAAACAAGCTTGTGTATCAAAGTATTTTCTATTTTATTTTCTCTTAACTTTATGAGAAAAACTTCAATACACAGGCTGTGTAAACTTTAGTTTATACAAGTCTTTTAGTTTTAGGGGTTAGGGGTTTAGTTTAGGGGTTTGAGTTGTAGAGTTTAGAATTTAAAATTAGTGTTTAGAATTTAAGGTTTATGATTTAGAGTTTTAGAGTTTAATTTTAATTTATAGTATAAATAAACATACTTATTTAAAATAAATTTTACACAGCTTGTGTATTAAATTTAAACCCCAACTTTATATCGTTTTTAAAATATAATATTTTGGGCCTTAAAATTTGAAGGCCAGTGGATTTTACATTATATACACACATGTATCAAATTATTATATTTTAAATATATTCATTATATTTTTAGAGTTATATTTTAATACATAAATTGTGCAAAAAAAATTACACAACTTTTTATAAAATTTAAAATTTAAATCTCAAACCCTAACACCTTAAAACCTAAATCTTAAACCCTAAACTCTAAATTATAATCATAAACCGTAGATTCTATACCCTATACACTAACCTCTAACCTCTAAACTCTAAACCTTAAATCATAACCTAAAACCCTACACCCTAAAATTGAAAGACTTATATAAACTTTAATTTACACACGTTTGTGTATCAAAGTATCTTCTATATCTTTATGGCATAAGCATAGTTTAATTCAAAATCACACATTAATATTTAAGATTATTATCCCATATGTTAATGATAAAAATATTTTATAAATAAAATTATATGGGTGACACATGACATTTAAAAATTAAAAAGGAAAAAAACACTTTAAAAGTTTCCTTTATTTTCCAAATTGGCCTACCCAGAAACAAATCAACAAGGGGTCTTTTTTAAATAATTAAAAGATATATGGCGCGAATTACAAAATAAAATAAATATTGAGGCCGAGCTAGAAATAAATGACTATTCTCCATCGCCACGCGCCCACGCCATCATCTTCTCTCTCTCTCTATTGCAGGAATACTCGACTCCAATTCTATTCCAGAAGAAGAAAAACTCAGCCCTCCCAAAAATGGCTTTCCCTCAGCAACAGTTTCAACAGCACTACCAACCTCAACAACAGAAACAGCAACAGAAACAATCTAAAAGTTTCAGGTAAGCCCCCAAAAGGAAAAAAAAGATCGATTTTTTAATTACTAAAAAATCAATTTTGATTTTCTGCTAAAGAGAAAACAAAACCCTAAAAAGTTATTTGAAGCTGTTTCTTTCTAATATGTCTGGTCTCAGGAACTTGTACGCAATTGACGCTCAGATTTCGCCGCCACTTGCTTATTACAATACGCCTAATTTACAAGACTCGTCTCAGCATCTTCGATATATCCCTCCTTGTAAGTCCTCTCTCTTAAACAAAACAAAAAAATCTTTGTTTTCTATTTAATCGATGGATTATATGAAGTTAAAAACTGAAAAATTTCCTGCTAGCTAGGTGAACTTACAACATTACTTCTAAGAATCAATTTGGACCTTTGTTGTTTAATGTCTCTGGGATTCAGTTGGTTCTTTGAAAACGGCCTTATAACAACTGGCTATGTTGGGTTTTATGTGTTCACTTATTCATTTCTTGGTTTTATTGGTTCAGTTCGTGTTGCTGGGTTTGCACCGGGTCCAATTCCGGTGGCAGAAGGTAGCGATGGAGGGGCTGTGATGCAATGGAACAATGGGAGCGAGCCTAAAAGGAATAAACTAAAGGAACAAGACTTTTTGGAGATCAATTCGCAGATATCTTCTGTTGACTTTTTTCAAGCGCAGTCAGTCTCAACAGGGTTAGGTTTGTCACTTGATAATAATAATCGGATGGCTTCCTCAGGTGATTCAGCTTTGTTGTCACTCATTGGTGATGACTTAGATAATGAATTGCAGCGACAGGATGCCGAGATTGATAGGTTCCTCAAAGTGCAGGTCTATCTTTGTTGTCTTTAGCATCTTTTCTGATATAGTTAATTGGAAATAAACATGTTTCATTAGCTTCCATGGTTTCTGTTAATGTTTGTTTCGCATTTTAGTTGTAGTTTATTGTTGCGGTTAATGATTCTATTTGCTCTGGATAAGGAAGTTATTTCATATTTACGTATTTGATTGTGGTTGTTGTTACTGTATGGTGGTTTTAAGGATGACTTGATCAGTTGCATGTTGGGCATATGTTCATTATATTTTCCCTTCAACGTTTAACTTTCACTGCTAAACTTTTTGCGATAGAAATGACTCTTCCCTATGCTGTTTTCATTTTTTGTAGAAGTGATGGCTATTGAAATGTCTTAAACCATCTGGATTTTCACATTGTCACTGATTATGGATTTCTTCATCACGTGCTTTGTTTTTCAGTTGTTTTGTCAAAATAAACTATGTTATTTATAGAGATGAAGGTAATTCTATCTATGTTATAAATTAAGTGAATATTTTTTGTCCTCCGCAGAAACAATACAAACTTCAATTTTGATGAACCTATCATGCTCATTTATTCTACGGTGGATGTTTCTGTTCTCCACAGTCTGAAATAAAATCTTACTTGAAGCTTTATATGGATTATTCTCCACCCCCCCCCCCCTCTTTTACAAGGGTCTGACGTTAGTTGTGTGTGTATTATTAGTTAATGGTTGTAAGTGAAAGAGAGATAATATAATTGTATTGAGTATGGTGGTGAAACCTACTTTTAGTTGTTTGTTTTGGCATTAACTTCCTATCCTTGTCGCACTATATATATCTTAGTCAACAAACAGTTCCAAATTTTACTTTTAGTGAAAGTACTTCTAATCTGATCTTTAATTAGGGTGACCGGCTTCGAAAATCTGTGTTGGAGAAGGTTCAGGCTAACCAGCTTCAGACAATTTCTCTTGTGGAAGAGAAAGTTTTTCAGAAACTTCGTGAAAAAGAAGCAGAAGTGGAGAATATAAACAAAAATAACATGGAACTTGAAGAGCAAATGGAGCAATTGACCATGGAAGCAGGTGCCTGGCAGCAACGTGCCAGATACAACGAGAACATGATTATTGCTCTCAAGTTTAATCTTCAGCAAGTTTATGCTCAAAGTGGAGACAGTAAGGAAGGATGTGGTGAAAGCGAGGTTGATGATACCGCTTCATGTTGCAATGGCCGAGCCATTGATTTCCACCTGCTCTGCAATGAGAATAGTAACAAGAAAGAGTTGATGACTTGTAAAGCTTGTGCAGTGAATGAAGCCTGTATGCTCTTGTTACCTTGTAAGCATCTCTGCCTGTGTAAAAGTTGTGAAAGTAAGCTTAGTTTTTGCCCCCTATGTCGGTCATCTAAGTTTATTGGTATGGAGGTCTTTATATAATGATATATGTACCAAAGCTTTAATATTATCCTAAGGTTGTATCCGGTATTCTTGTGAAATTGATGGTTGCTAGTTGTTAGTTTTCTGTTCAAAGGCCCTCTCTAACATCCAAATGTCTTGCATTTCACTGTTTGGAGGAATATGGATCACTCCCTGTGCTGGGCCTTGTTGGTTTTAGTAACATGGGCCTGTAATCCAGTTCTTTAAGTGCTGCTTTAGAATAGGTAGCGTTTTGCCCTTTACTGTTTTGAGGAATATGGATCACTTCCTGTGTTGGGCTTTATCCATGTACGAACCCTTTCTCTTTGAATTTCCATTGATCCTTAACCTTGATTAAATCTAGAATGGGATCGAGAAACTTTTCATTCTATTTATTTTCCATTATTTTTCAACTTAATGTTGTAAGTATAATGAGGGTTTGAATTAAGACAGAAAAACTTTTCTTCTTTTGATAATTGATGCTTGTTGCTTACGTATGCACCACATCATTTCTGAACATATTTCAGACGAAATAATATAAGGTTTGATTTTTCGTCGAAGTAACAAATTCTACTTGAATATAGTCTGACCCCACGTATATCACTCAGACAAAGATCGCTAGCTTCTAGTTTGCAGAAAAGCACACAGTTTTTGAAGGCAACTGAAAAAAAAAAGGTAATAGCTCAAGGGCCAAGCACTGCAGCACATTATGAAGAGAATGGTGGGAGAGATATCAGTGAGAGATCTAAAGCTAAGGGAATACAATTTTGCTGTTTCTGACTGAATGCTGTGCTACTCAAAAACCAACTACTCAGCTTTATGGTTTGTGTTAAAATCTGCATTCTGCAGTACCTACTGAACAAATTCATATCAAGTACTCTTTAAGTGGTTGAACCGCCATTGTCACCTTTACCAATCCCATTTCAAGATTTTAAGAGCCCTAGCAAGCTTAGATACCATGTGCATTACAGAATACAAATTCTATCTTAAAAAGAATAATAATTGGAAAACCTCCATACTTTTTGCTCCACTAATATTCTAATTAGTATATATGTACAAGTCTATAAGGAAAACAAGTTTTAATTATTTGGTTTTAGAATTGGGAAAAGGAAATGAAAAAGAATGCTTTTTTTAATTTCTTTATTGTAGGGATGGAAGATTGATAAACTTTATTCGAATCATGCCTTGGAAAGTGATGACAAAGAAGAGAGTGAATCTGGTTGCCCCCATGATTATAAACTATCTGCTACCTATTATTGTTATTATTATTCCATTTTCCACCTTCACTTCCACTTACACCACCTCCCACCCTAACCCCAGCCGATCTCAATCTTTTCATTGCTTTATTCCATTCCATTCTCTCTTTATCCCTTTCAAATTAATGAATTTTCAAAAATTTGAAAGAATTTCAGGTTCAATCATCCAACCCCCTCCTTATTCCATAAAGTTATCTTCTTCTTTTTTCATTCTTTTCTCTGTAGGGGTCTAATAGAAAGGTAGATTAATATGAGTTGATTCAATTAATTGAAAATTTATAATATTTGATGATTGATCTATTAAAGTTTACCTCCTATTTGATTTTTTTTCAAAATATGTACATCTGTGAATATTTTATATATGTATATATATTGAGGGACTCCAATGTGATCTTGGAAGTACATTTTAAAACTAAAATTGTATGCTGTGATACCAACAGCATCGTTCTCGGGTACGAGGCTATGCCATAGGGAGTTGCTCTTTGGTATCTGCTGAGTTCCGCCATATGTAAAATGAAATATTTGTTTTTGCATAGTTTTAAGTGTTGTCTTTCCTCGTTTCTCTTAAAATATTTTGTATTGTTTTGTTATCATGTGCAAACTTGTTACACCCACCTCTCCATAATTATTACATCCGTTTTGGTTATATCCCCATCATTTCCTCGTCTAATATCATATAGTAGTTCCTTCTATCATTGGAAAAGATGAATTTTCAACAGATAAAACAATTCCCATTGAAATAAATGTTAAAAAAAGGACTGTTATTTTATTAGCTCCAGTCTCCACCATTCAAAACCCTACTTCCCTCAAAAGATTGTGTATATCGTCTTATAATCCTACGTTTTTACGTATAATACAGCAAGTTGCCTCTCGGTTCCTTACATGAAATAAAACCAAGAAAAAGCAATGTCTTATCCCCATCTCAATTTCTTGTTGGCTTCAGTTTTGGCAACAGTGGTCCTATGTAGAAACTCACGACCTTGTCCTGTTCTCTTCAAATATAGCTTTTTCATTGGAGGAATTCTATTCATAATCATCCTCTTTAGTTCCCTTAATCTCACGCGCAGAGTCACTAGTCCTTGAATTTGCTTTCTCTAATCATGACTCACCGTAAGTTCTTTTTCATCAAGTTGATGACCAGCTTTTAATTGTTCACTTTTTGGTAGCCAAGTTAAATCATTTTTGCAGTCCACTACATAACCACAATCAACATCAATTAATTCAAATTTAGCAACACGTCAAGAACTTAAACCGGGTCTAGTGGGGATGGAGTTACATCATTTTCATCCATGGACGGTCATTTTCGAGGAAGGATCCAAGACCAGGGGTGAATTGCAAGCTTTTTGGTGGATATGATTGGCCTGATATAATGGATAATTAGGTGGCAACAATATTCGTAAAAGCACAAATAGTACTAGTAAATATGGAAAATGAAAAAATGCACAAATAATGCATTTCCCAGAACAGATATAACTAGTAAATACAATGGAAAAAGTTTCAATGAATGCAAGAACCAAGAACTTGCCAAGTTTTATATACCCTAAATTATTGGCAGTTGAACAGGAAAACAAAAGAGATGGTCGCTTTTAAGCCACATGGTTTTAACTAGACGCATTTCCAAGAACAGATAGTTTTATATCGATTCAAACTTTATTTGAATTTTGGATCAAGTATAGTTTATAATTCGAGTTAAATCGAGTTTTCGAGTTTCGATACAAATTTAAGAACCTAAGAACTTATATGTATTTCTATATTATACTTAGGCTACCTGAAATTTTAACGGCTTTTGGCAGTTGAACATAACAAACAAACAACTCAAATAAAAGTGATCAAATAATTAAATGAGTTATTGAATTTGCATTTCATTCAAACTTTACGTGAGTTTATAAAATACGAGTCAAGTCAAAACGAGGCGGTTTTTTTCGCCCGAATAATTTAAAAGAGTTTTGACAAATGGTTTAGCCAAAGAGCAAAATGGAAAGTGAGGTGTGGGACTTTCATATATACTGCTACATTATATATGCATGAAATGATGGTGAAGATGATGGGGACCCAGGATTTTTGTTTGATCAACACAAAGAATCCCTTGGATTGAGGAGGATGAAGAACAGCAGCAGCAGCAGCCTTAAATCGTAGGACCTTTGTTTTTAGTCACCTTTTTTCCCCCTTTAACGTTCATCAGCCACAGTATAAAAAGAAGAGAAGAGGAAGAAGAAGAAAAAGAAAAAGAATGTGATGTGCATGTGATCCAACAGCCTTTATGTTCCCCTCTTCTATCCGATCCGATATCAACAAAAAATCCCAACCATTCCGTTTTGACATTCGGTTGCTAACTACTTTTTTGGTTATAACCATGTTTAGCTCATAAACATATATATATATCATATGTCCACATGTGTTTTGGATCTAAAAACCCTAATTAATCCGGTCCCATACTCAGACATGCAAGGTCGGCCATGTTTTCATCATGCACTGATTGAAAGCTAATGGTTTTGCTTCATTAATGGAATTCAGAGGCCACCAGTACGCACGACCATATCACATCCAACCTTAGCTATGATATCTTTCTTTTGTGTGGGGGACAAGTAGTTTCTTTATTAATTCTGATCTTCATATTCATTTGTACGTAGAATATACTTACACATATCAACCCTATATCTATTGTCCTTTGTACATGACAAAGTTCCACTCTTTTTATAGTAAGGAATAACTTTTTATCTTCTTTTTTTCCCACGTTGAACAAGTTGAATTTTCATGTTTTTAACAAAGGAATGAAGAAAAAGAAAAGGGAAAGGGAAAGGGGAAGATAATGGAGGAAAGATAACTCTTGTTGTTCACTCCTTTTAATGTAGCTCTCTTAAATTGTTTTTTGTTTAAAATGAGCTTTTCTTTTTAGTGATAAGAAATTACAACAGCCCATGCAGATGCAGCAAGTCTAACATTTCGATGCGGAAACCCTCTCTTTTGGACCCCATTGTTAAAGAAGCTGCTTTTTAACCTCTTTTTCTGTAGAGGGCCAAAGAATTAAGAAAAACTACAACTTTTGCATGGGAACCTAATCAACCCCTCCATTAGTCTAATAGCTTTCGTAAACAGATTCCTTTTATATCAAATCATCGATAACTTTATCAATTCTGAATTCCACAATTGCCATTTGAAACACATTCAATAACACGATCAAATTAATGTTAAAGCTTCCATATATATAAATATATATCATCAAACTTTATCCTTGGGAAGAACACAAAATAGTTACGTTGTTTGGCGAGTTCTTGCTTTTTGTGGGAAAATGGAAACCACGATGGACCACAATAAGCATTCGACATTTAAAAAAGCAACATTCAAAGAATTTGAAGAAGATAGTTTACTTAGAAGAAACAGAATTATGCATTATAATGATACTTTTTAGAGTTTAGAAATATCCAAGTTATTGAAAGATATTTCCTCTTCTTTTTAGTATTAATTTGTTGGCCATTGTTGTATAGTATACAAGTGGGATTTCAAGTTGAAATAAACTTTGTTTCTAGAAAATTGTGAACCTGATTACTGAGTTGATCCTGGCCGACTCATCAAAATGATTAAAGATATAAATGAAAAAAAAAACTAATACAGCTCAGATGATTATTTATAATAAATGTTTGATATAGTTTTAAATTTTAACAGAATAGCACGTTGTTCGTATTTGCATGCATTATTAGAGAGGAGCCAAGGCCAACACCCAGCAGGCAGATTTGTTGGGGTTCTGAGGCGTGTCATCTAGGACTAGAAGGACAGAGATGTCAATCACACAAATAAAACACTAAAGACAAAACCCCTACCTTCATGTCTGCACTACCAACACAGTTTCCTATCTTGTTTTCTCTCCATTTATATCACTCTGCCATTCCCTCGTGACCCCCCTTCCTTTCCTACATTTCAACCCCATCCCTTTTGTTTCGCTTTCGTCTATTTTTACCTTTGTATATGTTCCAAGTTCAACCTTTTTTTACAGGTTTGCTACTGTTATCTTCTGCATGTATAAGTGAATGAAGATAACAATAACAGATAGTGCTATACTTGTCTCAGTTTCTAATGCGTAATACGATATATAGTATATTAATTAATTCGAATGTGCATATCGGTAAATGGGGTTTGTTTTCTGTCTCTCTCTCTTTCCCTTCTCACTTCTGCTGAGGAAAAGAGACAGTGAAAGAGACAAAAGAGTGTGCAAGAAGAGACAGAAGAAAGAACCTTGTAGCTTGTCGTTTTCGTATAGAATACAGATTTTGATTCTTTTCCTCTCTTTTTTTCACTTTTAGAAATTGAAAAACAAGGGTTGGGACTTGGAAGAAGAAAGATCAAATATAATAATACGCCCTACTCTCTCTAAGTTTTACTTATCCCAAAACCTATCCAACAGCCATTTTTCATTTCCCCCCTTAAAATAACAAGAGTTATAGCGGTAGGGTTTTATCGTATTCGCTCTGTGTTTTAAGTTGTCTCTCCTTGACATTCACATATTGATTCAAACCCGCTTTTTAACTATACTAAACCTGTTGTGTGTGTATATATATATATAAGAGATACGTTTCTCATGACAAAAATACTCCACTCTTTTTTGGCGTACCTTTGTATGACTTAACACTAAAAAATATTGAAAAATTAAATTTTAAGCCCTAACTTTAAATTCTAAATCATAAATTCTATATCCTAAAAAAATACACCCTATTCACAATTATCTATATCCTAACCATAAACCCTAAACTTAATTTTTAGTGTTAGGCATAAATAAATGCACCAAAAAAGATAGAGGATTTCTATTTCCTCTCACACCATGTAAAACTTGAAAGTTTTACACTTTTTTAGACTATTAGACGAAGATAAATGGATAGTTGAGATTAACAGTAAAAAATGTAAAGATTATTACAGAAAAAAAGAAATAATCTTAACTATTTTTACCCTCAATAGTCTAAAAAATATAAAAGTAATTGAGTTTTACGTATTATTGCAGTATTTTGGAAAATGAATAGGCGGTGGTCATGTGAGAGAGAGAAGGTGGGTTCAGTTTCACAACGTTTTAGAAATTAGAATCGAATCTTCTTGGCTCCTTAAACATTTTGGGAATAGGGTGTGTATGTCAGAGATAAAGAGAAAGAGATTTTGGTAGTGATAATGGCGGGCTCGGTAGGATCTGTGTCTAAGTTGCTGACAACTTGTATCGAAGAGAAGAAAATGAAAAAGATGAGCCTTTCTTTCCTCTCTAGATTTCTCATTTCATGTGACCCTACTCCCACACTCGTATATGATGAATGTGTTAATGCAAACAAATTTTTATTTCATTCCCAGTTTTCACCAAAACACTGCTCATTTTCATCAATGGGAGAGGGCCCATTTTCTTTTACATCTCACGTTCCATAGTTCCCCACCATGGATTAATTACATGATTAGGTTAATCAATGGAGATAGTTTTTTAGTTAATTTTGAACTAATTATGGTCTGTGATTTTGAAAGGATAAGGTGACTGTAGCAGACAGACCGAGATACTATTAATCTATTATTATTATTATTGTCGTTGCGGTAGGTAGGTAAACATATTTAACAATATGTAGTGTAGGAAACAATTTCCAGAAATGCGTATGAAACACGAAGAGTACTGTATTTTATGATATCTAGGAAAAGAACAAAACAGGAATCATGACAATGGCAGCATACAAAGAAGTTCATCAACAACAATATACCAAATGAAAAAAGAAGAAGAAGAAGAAGAAACAGTGGGCATGACAGATGCAGACAAAGAAAAATGTAGAGGATTGCAGTTGCAGAAGGTCACCTGGGGTTGGTGAGGTTGTGAACAATTGAGGGAAGAATTAAGAAAGTTCAAGCAAATGCATTACAAATTGAATGTCGGGATTTGAAGCTCACATTGTTTCTTGCTGCCTTTGTTTTGGCAAAATCTTTTATATAAATTAATTTCTTGTTGGTTTATTTACTAATTATTTATTAGTATTTAGTAACTGATACTAAAGGAGCTAGCAAACAACATCCCAAAAAAGCAGGGATAAAAATCTAGTCTATAGTACGGGATTTACTTTGCACCGACTAATTATGATCTTCAGAAAGTAAAATTTAGAATAATTTAAAAAAAGCACAAGATTATTGTAAAATGGCTTCACTTTTAATATGTAATTTAAAAATGATAAAATATGCTTCATCTCTTTCTATTTTTGAAACCGATTAATAGAGGTGATTACACGATAATATTTTATCTTATTTTTTTAATAATTTGATAAGGTTTTCATAATTTGAAGACAAAGTTGTTTGAACTCATATCTTCTAAGATGAACATCATCATCCTTCCACATTACTATTTATTAGGTTATTTTATTAATATAATCTTATATTCAATATTTGATAAAATTTCTAATATAATACATGTACTTTGATAAAATATCGAATATGATACTTGTACTTTAATAAAATATTGAATATGATACATACACTTTTATTTTAAAAAATTTAAAGAGAGCAATTGAAGGAAGAATTAAGAAATCTGATGAATTCGAAATATTTTACTGTTGGCAGGATTATAATGAGTTGTCTGATTAACATGTCCAACTTAGTACCATGAGCACCATAAGCACCTGCTTAGTGCCCCAATTGTATGGGCCCTATAAAACTTCAAAAAGTTTTGAATATGTAAAAATATAGTGAGGCTTTTAAGAGGATTCGCGGCATGTCAAGCCCTGGTAAAGTTTTTCGTTTTGCTTCAAATTAAACCACTCTGTCAATTTCTTTGAGTTTCATTCTTGCGAATGTACTCTTCAGGCGGGATACTTAACACGTTAGCTACAACACTGCATGGGTCAATATGCACAGCGTCTAGTATCCATCATTTACGGCTAGGACTACTAGCAGGGGCGAAGCTAGAAATTTATTCAAGAGGTGTCATTTTTTCAATGGTATTTAAGGAGGATTAATTATTTATAAAGGGATATCGATTTATTTATAAAAGGATGTTATTTTATTTATAAAAAAGTTTCATTTATATATATTTTTAGTTTTTTATATACAAAGTATATATGAAAAAATTCTAAATTTTTTTTGGTGTCATCAGACACCCCATTCTATTACTTGGCTCCACCCATGACTACTGGTGTATCTAATATCATTCGCTCTCTTAGCTTTTGTCTCTCAATGTCAGTGTTGGCCCAACAGAGTGCTTTCGCCGTTGGTGTTCTTTTTGATCTCTACACATTTTACCGCTCTACCGGAAATTTCCTATGCTCCTACCGTACTCCAGCTTAATTTTTGAAAAAAATTATGTTAAATTGAAAAACTTAAAAAGAATTATTTATCTATTTATTTAACAATTTTTTTAAATTCTAAAACTTTTCATTCAGTCATTTTTTTAAATTTTATGGCAATTTTGCAAGTTAGGCGTTGCCCTTTATTATTTAATTGTATTGAAGGTGATTTTTTAATAAAATAATAAAAATAATATATTAAAAGAATTTAATAATATTTATATAATTTATTAATGAAATTTTAAATTAATAGTTCAAACAGATATACTATATTTTTGTTTTATAGAAATTTATTTTTTTGCTTTCGTTCGGAATGCAAAAATAGTGGACCGTTTTCTTCCACAAAGGAAATGTAGTCGGTGGTGGAAGTATGGCAGATTTTTACTTTGTTTTTCCAATAATGAAAATCATTGGCTTTATCTAAAAATAAAACCACTTCATTATCTATGTGAAATAATTACTAATCATTTATTTTATTTTATTTTTCACTTTGGACCTCACCTTTGCCATTGGGTGCCCATAATGTTGTCCCCCTGTCCTTCACTCGTCACAAAATGAATCCATTCCTCACTTTTATAGTATCCCCTCTCCACTAGGGCCGTAAAAACATGTAATCGGATGAGTTTCAAGTCGAATTCTGTCAGGTCGGGTCAAATCGAATACAGGTCATTTTAGGTTGATTTAATGTTTTGACTCGATTCAGGTCGGGTGCGGGTCAGTTTCAGGTCGAGTTTATTTCAGGTCGGGTTCATTTCAGGTCAGATTCATTTCAGGTTGAGTCAAAACGGCTCGGGTCTGAATTAATTAATTGACGGGTTAATTCGGGCTCGGGTAGACTTCGGGTCGAGTTCATTTTAGGTCGGGTTTATTTCAGGTCTGGTTAATTCAGGTTTCGAATTCATATTAAGTTTTAGTTTAATACAAATAGTAGATAGACTTTGGGTTGGGTCATTTCGAGTGAATTATTTAACGCCTTTCACGAACACGAATCATATTAAAAATAAATAATAGGCACTAGAATGAACAAAAAATATCATCATTATTTAAAATATTAGGGTAACTTACAAAAATTAGAAATAAATAAATGTCAATTTCGGTGAAAAATAAAATTTTAGGGACTAACATGAACAAAAATATCATTATATTAAAAAATTGGACTAAATTACAAAAATATAAAATAAATATTAGACTAAAACTTAAAAGTGAATATTAAGACTAAAATATAATATTTAAAACACAACATGACTTAAAAGATAATTAATCTCTTACCTAAATAAATTTTGTCATTTCCCTTTTTTTTTCAATTATCTATTTGCTTTTTTCAATTAAAGTGAAAGGCGGGACTTGGGAGGGAAAGAAGTCTATTTTTTAGGTTAGGAAAAATTATTTTTTAGCACTTTTAACTTTAGATATTTTTTATTTAAGTCCTAAATTTTCAATTTTAGGTTTTAATTTAATTCAATTGAGTTCAAATTTAGATAAATTTAATTGAAATTCCAAATTTATTATTATTATTAATTTAATTCAATTTTAGGTTTTAATTTAATTCAATTGAGTTCAAATTTAGTTAATTCAATTCACACATTATTATTATTATTATACAATTTTTATTTAATGTAATTATACACAAAATTTTGATTTGGATGTAAACATGTAATTATACACATGAAAGTTGGAATTTTAATTTAGTTTAATTGTACACGTGAGGCTTTGATTTCAAATTCAAAGGCATAAATTAGCAAGTTGAATCGAAATTAATCTCATAAATCAATATTTGGTTTTTATCAAATTAACAAAAAGTTTTCAATCTTACAATCGCTAATAATTAAAGTACAAGCCTAATCCCCGAATCCCTAAACTAACCTCATAACCCCAATTCCAAACACTCAACTTCAAACAAATATTATTTATACCCCTAACCTCAACCCCTAAATCCTTAAACTAATCCTATTGCCCCAAATATTCCACTTAAAACATTTACCCCTAAACCCCAAACTTGAACCTCTAAATCTTACAAGCACTATTCACTAATAATTATAGTGCAAGCCTAATCCCCTAATCTCTAAACTAATCCCATAACCTCAAACAATCAACTTGAAACATATATTATACCCATAAACCCCAAACCTCAACCCCTAAATCTTACAATCACTAATAATTAAAGTACAAGCCTAATCTCATAATCCCAAAATTAATCCAATAACCCCAAACGTTCAACTTAACACATTTACCCCTAAACCCTTAAACACCGACCTCAACCCCTAAATCTTACAATCACTAATAATTAAAGTGCAAGCATAATGCCCTAATCCCCAAACTAATCCATAACCTCAAACACTAATAATTTTAATTAAATACATTATAATTGTCAACGCCGTTTTTTGTCCAGGGTGAAATTGATTGGGCCTTCAAAGGCTCGTCATGGATTGGACTCGCCATTAATCGTTCAGAGTTAGGTACGATCGAAAACCTGAACGTCTGGTCTGTGTTTGATTCGGAGTCATGGTTGGGTTCGGGAGTCAGTTACGCGTGGGGAAGGTTAAAGCACCCTACGACGCCCAAAATTGGTACCTAAAAGGGTTATATTGTCTAAAATGCTACAAAAATGCACGACTCGGTTAATAACACTATTATATTAAAAATCAAAGATGATGTAAATGATACAAAAATTAAATTACATGTTTGAATATTAAATCATGCAAATAAAAACATGGAAGATCAAAATGACAATCAAAGACCACAAACTTTAAGTTAATTTGAAATCAATCATAAATTATGCAAACTTTTAGTCAAATTCAATTTCAGGGTCGAATTTAAAAATATTCACAAAGCTTTATATCAATTTATAATTAAGCTCCAAATTTAACAAATTAAAATTCCATTGAAACAATTAATAAAAAAATCATAAATTAACTATGGTTAAATTAAACTGTATGTGTGAATTTTATGGGCTTACTAACTAACTAATTAACTAAGGACCTAATTAAAAAAACCTACTCCTAAAGTCCAAATAAAAATGATAAGCTATTCTGGGACGTAATTGCACTAAACTAAAATTTAAAAGTGAAAATATGACTTAAATGGAAAGTATATAAACATGGAAGGGCATAATGAGTGATTTCCCCATTAACCTAAAAAATGTGCGGGAACTTTCCCTCCAATTCACGCCGGTCATTATCATAACAAAGGATTTAATGCTTTTTTTTGTTAAAAAAACAATGCCATGTGGCATTTCATTAAAGGAATTGAAATTCCTTCTTTATTCATTATATGCATATATATATATATATAATTTAGGTTAAAAATAAAATTTTAGGGACTAAAATGGATAAAAATTAATCTAAATTGGGACTCAATTAAATTAAAATAAAACCTAAAAGTGAACATTAAGGGCTTGATTGAAAAACATCTAAACTAGGAAGAGCTAAAAAAAATTGCCCAACCTAAAAACTTGGAGGGAAAAAGCCCACCTATTGGTGTAGCTCAGGGGAAATTGCAGTGTTGGTCCATCTAACATTAAAATGTTTTCATTTAAGTCACAAAATTTTACTTGTAAGTTTTAATTTAATTCAATCGAGTCACATTGTTTTCATTTAAACCATTGTATATAATTTAATGTATAATCTAATAATTTAAATTAATAATTAATATATATAAATTTTAAGTTAAATTATATTTAACTTGTTAATTAATTATTACATTAAAATAATAAAATAAACTTATTGATATTTAAAATCACTTATTTCTGATGATTGCATTAAAATAGAAATTTTACTAATTTCCTCCAAAATTTTGGGTGGCTTTTATCCCTCCAAAATTTTTAGACTAAAAGTAAATTAATCCCAAACCTAAAAAATGAGTGGCTTATTTCCCTCCAAAATTTTGTCTTTTTTCCCTCTTTTTTACCAATTGTCCTTTCTTTTTCTACCAATTGTTTTATTTTAATTCAATTGAGTCCCAACTTAGATTAATTTAATTGAAATTCCACATTTAGTTTTAGAATTCTTTTAATTATGTTCGTGATTTATGCTTCTAGATTTTAGTTTAGCTCAATTAGATTCTAAGTTTAATAAGTTAATTCAATTCAGACATTATTATTATTATTATATAATAAACTTTGATTAAATATAATTATACACAAAATTTTGATATGGATGTAAACATGCAATTGTACGCATGATAACATCAACATGAAAGTTAAAACTTTAATTTAGTTCAAACTTAGTAGTTCAAACTTGACAAAATAATTTATATTGAATGAGTTACTAAGCATATTGAATTATTACTAAGCATTGAATTATTTAATAAAATTTCAAACTTAGTAGTGTCAAATGAAAATCTAAATCCAAACTTTCCTTTTTTTTGATATTTTTAATCGATGATGTATGTATATATAACAAAAAGGTTATTTAACACTTTAAATTGATTTTAAAAAATAATAGTTTACATTTATCAACACTTTAAATTCATCAAATCATCAAATCATAGGCTTCCTCAATTATATGTTAGGTAAATCAAGCCAGGTCAATATGAGTTCAGGTCAACAACATGTCGGGTTCAAAACAAGTCGGGTCAATTTATCGTCGTGTTTTCACTTTGGGTAAAATCGGATCTCGGGTCGATTGATCGGGTAATATCGGTTATCTTGCCGGGTTAGTCTCGGGTTCGTTTGATCGGGTTTCGAGTCTTGATAACATGTTCAATTCGGGTCGGGTCGTTCCCGGATGCGGATCGGGTACTGCAGTTACTACAATAACAGTCTAAATGAATCGGTTTTGGGTCATCGTATCCTCGGGTCAAACTAGGTTCTGACTCGAGCAGGTTTCAGTCGAGTTTTCAGGTAAGCTTTTCACATCCCTACTCTCCACTCATTGCTCATATGGTTTTCAGCCAATTTCGACACTTAGACGACCCCTTTTCCTTTACATATTATTGTCCTCTCCATTTCTGCTTTTTCCCTTATGGTATAAAGTATAAACTGCTACTCCATATTTTATTAGAGAATCAATAATATTCCTAGCTACTGAATGCTTCTCAGCTTGCTGGTTGAATATATATTTCCATGGCCCCCTCTTTGAAAGACACAAAAGATATAAAACAAATATTTATTGAAAGATTACAAGGAAGGAAGAAAAGGACAGGTGTGATGTTTTCAGTTATTCAATGGAAAGTTTTAGAGCCAATAATTCAATCACCAAAGAAGAACGTCAGTCTATAGTTTATACAATTGTGAGTTGATTAGTCGGTAAAAGTATTAGCTACATCCAGAGGGCGTGTTTACCCTTTTTGATTTCAAGTTTATTACGAAAGCAAAGAACAGAAACAAAAACAAAAAGAGCAATGCTAGAGAGTCCTGTATCGTATAGGAAAATAATTGGATTCTAAACAGGAGAGTGTCTTTGCTTTGTTTTGTTGGTATTATTACACAGAAGTTGCAAAGCTACAAAATGGAAAAGAGGACCCTCGTTTTGACATGAAGTGAAACCACCTTCCCTTGACCATATTACCCGATGCAAAACAGACCAAAAACTTGCATGTTAAAACAATGCTGCTGGGCCATTGAGGACCTGTTGACTATTCCATGATTTTGCTACGTTAAAATATTTACAAAGGGTTTCATTGTCAATTCCCAACGACACAGCCATCCCCCAGTGCCTGATTTTATGTGGATGTGCGAGGATCATTTGTCAGCAAAGAGAGTCACGGGTTTGTCTTGAAGCCCCTTTTTTAACTGTCCTAAACAGACAGACAGACACATATTCTTGCTCACTACATAACCGAGAAGGGAAACAAAAATATAAAAAAAAAACATTAATATTGCAGAAAAAAAATGCATTAATACAGCCAAAAAAAAAATCTACCGCTTCATTACAGTAAGTAACCCCCTTATCCCCAACATTTTATCCCACCCATGGATGTCCTGACCTGATCGTCTGCTCCAAAACCCCTACTATCTCCCTCTAAACATATCTATCCTTTCTCTTCCTTTCTTTCCCTCTTTTTTTTTTCATCTTTCAATGGCTTTGATGCTTGATAATTGTGATGGGATATTACTATCACTCGACTCCCACAAATCAGTGCCGGCGCCCTTCCTCACTAAAACCTATCAGCTAGTTGATGATCCCACCACTGACCACATAGTTTCATGGGGTGAAGATGATACAACTTTTGTTGTTTGGAGACCTCCTGAGTTTGCTCGTGATCTCCTTCCCAATTACTTCAAGCACAACAATTTCTCTAGCTTTGTCAGACAGCTCAATACTTATGTATAAAAACTCAATCTTTATCTCTTTCTTTTTCTTTTCTTTTTTTTTAAATTTCTAAAATCTTTTGGCTTTTTAGTTATTTTACTGATCTGGGCTTTGCTTTTTTTTTTTTTAATGAAAACTAGGGTTTTAGGAAGATTGTACCAGACAGATGGGAGTTTGCCAATGAGTTCTTTAAGAAAGGTGAAAAACACTTGCTTTGTGATATTCATAGAAAAAAGACTGCGCAACCGCAAGTGGGGATAAACCATCATCACCACCACCAGCCGCCACATTCTCCTTTGCTTAATGCCCCGGGTTTCTTTCCATTTCAAAGCCGAGTCAGCATTTCTCCACCAGACTCAGATGAACAAGCCAACTGGTACTGTGACTCGCCGCCTGTTTCTTCATCAAGAGGAGGCACTGGAAACTCATTTTTTGGTGGCGGCGGGGATGGAGGTTATAACAGCTGCTCGGTCACAGCTTTATCAGAGGACAATGAGAGGCTGAGAAAAAGCAACAGTTTGCTGATGTCTGAACTTGCTCATATGAAAAAGCTTTACAGTGATATTATCTATTTTGTTAAAAATCATGTCAAGCCCGTCACTCCTAGCAATTCATACTCCCCTTCCATGCTTCTTTACGGCCCTCCTCCTCCCTTTGTTAATACCACCAATAATAGTTCATTATTGCAAAAGCCTTCGAACCAGCTTCTCAGCCAATATCCAAATAGTCCCATGCCCCGAGTGCAGGTTTTGAACTCTCCAACTGCTACCTCGCAAAGCTCCTTGACGATTCTTGAAGAACCATGCAGCAACAGTTGCAAAACCAAGCTCTTTGGTGTACCCTTACAATCCAAGAAGAGGTTGCACCCGGAGTATGGTGCAACTAACATGGAGACTAGCAAAGCACGTCTGGTCTTGGAAAAAGATGATTTACGGCTGAACCTTATGCCTCCTACATGTTAGTTTTATATATTTTATATCCATTCAAGAATATTCTAGCTTTCCTTGTCCAACTTCTTCTTTTTTGTTTTTTTTTTTTATTTAGAACTTCTCTTTGTTTATCTCTTAGAGTCTGATGATATTGTTGAAGGATATTTTGTGTTTGTGACTGTGTATATAATTTCAGTGCCAGTAATATTTTGTTCCCCTACCCAGCCACATCAATGCAGGTGGGTTTTGGTTAGAGTGAAGATGAAAAACAAGTTCAAAACCACATCACCAATCTTTTCTCTTTGATGTTTCTTCAGTTTTCCATTGGTGCAATTTATTGCTCATACTCTTTTTTCTTCTGCCTTTAATCTTGATTCTGAGGTCTGTATGTTCCAGTTACATATAAGCCATGGATTAATGCAGGAGAGAGAGATAGACAGCGTCCCCATAACTTTCTTTTCAGTTCCAATGAGAAAAAGAAAGCAGAAAACTGAGAGCCTGAGTAAATCTCTGGCTTTAGCTGCCTCAATGACAACTTCTCAAGGGCTTTCTCTGGTTACTCCATCAATGAATGATACGTACAACCATGCTTTTGATACCCTCATCCCAAATTCAAAAATCCCATTTACTATAAAAAAAAGTGTGTGGGGGGGGGGGGTAAAAAATGCAGCTGACATTGGTTTCACATCAGTTTAATTATGATTAGCATTATCATCCCTATTATTGTCAAAAAAAGAAGGTAATCATATAGTTCCATGAAGGCTATAATCATAATCAGCTCCATTATCATTTATAGTTGTTCCTCTGAACTGTCAGTCAATCCAAAAAAAAAACACGAATTACAGAGTTTTAAATTTGAGTATCAGATATGAGCCAAAGAGGGGAAAATTCCAAAACAGTGAGTAATTCGATGAAAGGGAAATAATAGAGAAAATAACTAAAAATGCTTGTTTGAAACGTTTCTATCACGGCTTCTATACTTCTTCTGAGGACCAGAAACCTTTGCCTTTTCCTACTTTAAGTATCTGATCAACGTCTTCAAAATCCATCTTTGGATCCCTCTTTCTTTCTTTTACTAATTCCAATCCCTCAGTCCACCTCTTCCACGCCAACAAAACAAAAAAAACCATAGAAAGGATCAGAGAGAAATACATAGAGTTATAGATTAAGACATAACCCTTGACTGGTAGCTAAAAATGAAACCCTTCTTCCTAAGAAAACACTCCCTATTTTATCTTTAATGTCTTTTTGCTTGTTGTCTCTTTGTCCAAAATCCCAATACAAATAAAGTTTTGACGCAGTGTTTGACTAGGCATTGCAGAAGGCTCTTTGCTTTTTTCTTGAATCTGGTTGTTTCTGTATATTTTTCATGCAGTTATTAATTACCTAAGAGGCTAAGACAGAGAAAACTATGTGAGACAGTGATGAAAGTAAGTTAACTAAACATCTATTTAAGTTCTTCCTACAGACACAAATGTATCGATAAATATTTCTTACAATATCTTTGCCGTGCACATGATTTCTTTTCCGTGTCATAAACCCTAATTAATAACCTAGTTTGACACTATGTATGTCATTGGCTCGTACCCTTTTTCTGGAGTTATTGGAGGTATTGCACGTGACCTAGGGATGAAGTGCACGTGTGAAGTAAAAGAATGGCATGGGAAAATTCATCGTTTATGCGTACAAAATTGCAATATAATTAAATCATGTTTGTGATAAATAAATGATTAATTTTTTTGAACAATACCTACCTAGGGGAAGGAGAAATTTACTCCTAATGAGTTTAGAACCCACAAACTAGGGGAGGGGAGGTGTCAATGTGAATTTTTAACCACTTACTCTAGTGATTGTTGACAAATAAATGATTAATTAAAGGTTAATATGTTTTATTTTTTGTTTGAGCTAAAGGTACTATCAATAGCAGTGACTAATCCTTTAATCGCAAGTGTTCTTATTAAGAGGTAAACGAATGATCATAAAATGTATAGGCAATGTAATTGTTTACATAAGCATGTCTATTTTAACTTCACACTATATAATCTAAATCTCAAAGTCTTAAACCTTAAACTCTAAATTTAAAATCATACACTCTAAACTACTAAACCTTAAATCCTAAACTAAACCACTAAATCTTAAATTAGAAGTGCTTATCAAAATCAAATTTTACACCACTAGTGCATGGAATATTTTTTTCTTAATTAACATTAAAAAAAGATGCTAAGTTGGAGCAATGAATTTTTTTTCTCTATTTTGTTTATTTTTCTGGAAAGTTTTAAAAATAAAAAAAGAAGGAGAAAACGTGATTTATAAAGAGACAAGGTTTCTTTTCTTTTTCTACACTTCTTCGTGTTTGCTTTTTGGAAATCCACTTTGTTTTAGCATTTCTTTTGGTCCAACACTTTATTGACCATTTACAAAAAAAAAAAAACACGAGTATTAAATAACGTATTCATAAAACCAATAATAATAAAGCGTGTGTATAGAGTATAGACTATAGAGAGGAAATAAAGAAGTGTAAAAGGCTGCAAAGGTGCAACTGTCCATTTGTTCGGATCCGTATTAGTCAAAATCTAGTCCCGTGACATATTGCATGTAACCTAGGATGAAGTGCACGTGTGATGTAAAATGATGGCATTGTAGAAAATTTATAGTTCATGCAAACAAAATTTTAAATTTTTTAATTAAATATTTGATAAACATTTTAAATGTCGATTTGAATTCATGTCTTTTACCATAGACCTAGCATTTTTAGCCACTAGGCCAATTAGTGGATCTCACAAAATTGCAATTTTAATTAAACATGTTAAATAAATATAATGTTTAGGATAAATAATTGATTAATTAAAGTTGAGCCAAAGATATTCATTGTCGGTAGCAGTGACTCATCCTTTCATCGTAACTGCTCTCACTAAGAGATAAACGATTGATCATAAAATTTATATGCAATGTATTTTTTTTTACATAAGCATGTCTATTTTAACTCCACACTATGAAATCTAAATCCCTTACTCTAAATCCAAAGTCCTAAACTCTAACTTTAAACCTTAAATTTGAAATCCTACAATCTAAACCACTAAACATTAAAGCCGTAAACTAAACCTTTAGACCTTAAGTTAGAACTGTTTGTCAAAACAAATTACTTTTAACGCATGAAATGTTTTCTCCATTTTTTGTATGTATATTTTTTGTATAAATCCCGAGCCTTTTCCTTCGTGGCTGTAGACGTGTCAGAGATAAAAGATTGGATTACAATGGAAAACTTCACTTATTTTAAACTTTTGGAAAAAATTCAATTAAGTCTTTGAATGTTTTTGCACCTAATTAAGTTTTCGAACTAATAAATTTAATCAATTAAGGTTTTTGGTCAATTTTGACCATTAATTTTTGACGGTTTTTTCTCGAGATATTACTGTCACGTGAGACGCTATAGTTATATTATGTGACATTTACAGGTTTCTTAAAAAAAAATTTATAATTTTTTTAGAATTTTCAAAACTTTTAAAGATTTTTTTAAATAAAAAAATTAATGTCAAGTGACAACACTGTAACACGACGCATTGCACCAATTGATCCAAAAATAATTGTTAGATTTAATAGTCAACATTGATCAAAGGGGTGAATTGATGAAATTTTAGAATATGAGGGATTAATTAGGTGTAAAAAAACTTAAGGGCTTAATTGATTTTATTTCAAAAGCTCAAAGGTTTCTGATACCATTAAGTCAATTTAAAATTTTCGAAATATTTTGTTTGATTATTATTTAAATTAAAAAAGTTAAAATTTTATAAGAAAACGCAACCCCTCTGATCCGTCTCTAAACTCGTACTAATTAAAACTAGGGTAACGAACATCAATGGTCACCCAACTTTTAGGGCGTTATCATTTTAGTCTCTGAATTTTTAAAAATTTTATTAGGCTCACCTAACTTTTATTTCACTTTTATTTTGGTACCTCTCGTTACATTTCGTTAGAAAATGCTGAGGTGACCCGTTAGTTTTCCTTTTCCTTAAGGGTAAACTATATAAATGGTCATCGAACCTTTAAGACGCTTTCATTTTGGTCACCGAAATTTTAAAACTTTCATTGTGATCAACCAACTTTTGTTTTGCTTTAAAGCAACCCCTTTGGTTTAAGAAAAAACTCTTTCAATGTATAAAAAACAAAAGTAAGAATTAGATTTTACCTTATGATTATAGATGAACAATAATTTTATAAAAAAACTCGTTGTGCATATTGATGTATTTATCAGCATAAAATATTTTTATATCATGTTCTTGAATATTGTCTGTAATGTAAAGCCATTATTTTGATCTATAGATCACATTGTAAGCAACCTCATCTCCAAGCTACTTCAAGGTTAATAAGTACAAGGGAGGAAAAACAAACAAACATTGAGGTTAATCATTGACCAAGAGTATAACATTTTAGTTTACTTCTGAATGTTGTTCCACAAAATTCCCAGAATATGCAAGCAGAAAAGAGAATAGAGAAAGGATGCAGTAAAACGATGGAAGGAGGGGAGTAAGAAATGTGTGACCCAATGAAAGTTTTAAAAATTCGATAACCAAAATAAAATCACTCTAAAAGTTCGATGATGATGCCTCAGTCTTTTCACCTCGTTCTCTATGATGAAGCTCCCATTAGCATGGCCTCATTGCTTGAACGTGAAGTTTATGGCCCACCCTATTGTAGATCTGTTCGACCATAGTTTATAGGCTCAAACTTCCTTCAAATCAAAAAATAAATTAAAATATTGATAAATTTATGTTTTGGCATTTTTTTTAAGATATTGATTGAAGCGAGTCGAATGTTCAACTTTTTTTTTTTTCTTTTGCTAATATAAGAATAGAATCTTACCACAAATTCTAAAACTATTTCATCTTTAGATAAAAATTAAACTTTTAAATTACGACCACTAATTAAAGTGAAAGAATCTTACCATCTCATCTAAGCCTCTTAGTTTGACCATCATTTTAAGGCTTACTTAAAGAGAGAAAAATCGGCTGTGAGGCCCATTTTAAGGCTCACTCACAACTCACACACCTAAACTTTAGTACTATTCAGCCCACAATGGCTGATAAAGTTAAGAAAAGCCCAGCATTTCCTCTGCAGTTAAACCCTGACAAAACCCCGCGGTTGATATCGTAAAAACCCAATTCTAACAAAAATCAGTCCAACACAATGAATGTAGTAATAGCATTAGCATCATCTTAGATCCGCGGGGGCATCGGTTGCTGGGACCTAAAAACAGGGGAGGTACGATTCTATTGCTTTATTCATTTATTTGGCAGAGATTTTTCACTTGTCATTTCTGGACCAGAGGATGGATGTGTTAGATTTGGGTCGCTTTTCATGTGCATGTTCCTTGTTCTAATCCTTATTATATTCTTTTAGGATTGCATATATAAATTTGATAATTGTATTTGTTTATCTATGGTAGCCGAGATGGTAAAATCTATATTGCTGCTCTTAATGCTGAAAGTTCCCCTAGCAACAATCATGGGTTCACTTTCTGGTTGATCAAAATCTTTTCCTTTTTTCCTGCAGGAATTCTGTATCAATGAGCTCTTAGATGGAGAACAAATGGAAGAACCAACTCTGAGACAGTTCGTAATTAACTAGTAACCCCCTTCAAGCATCTAGTTCTTTGACTTCTTTTTTCTCTCCTCTCATTTCTAAGTTTCATTTGAGAATTAGTTTTCATCCAGTAACATCTTGCTAGGTTATGATCTAAAATTTCCATCTGTATCACTATCAATCACAAACTAGAAACCCATAGCAATTTTTTTGTTCCACAACTATGAAACATATTCTAGAATGATTATGAAGATTCATGACAGATATGCAAATTGTTCACAGTCATGAGTGATATCACATCCAGCTGGTCTGGCAGCAAAACTATAAAATTTACTAATGTCACTTCGAAGTTACTATTTTGGGTGTAATTGATTGCTTTTCATATTGTAAGAGATTAGAAACGTGTACATGAGGCAAGTTGTTAAATTTTATTAATTTATTCAAACAATGAATGGTATCAAAGAAATTTGTTTAAAAACTTGTAATCAGATGTGTATCTTATCCTAATACAAGAAATCCCAATGTATACAAAAGAATTTGGATTTCAAAAAGGCAAGATTTAGTTAGCCCCTAAACAATTATTTATTCATGGAATTATTAGCATGTTCTGAAAGGAAATCCTGTAATTGCAGATTTTCCTTTTTCCTATTTCGTTGTATCAGATTCAAGTGGTATGCCTGTGGGAATCAAACCCAGCATTTTTATGGGTCCAGCAATGGTGGCATACATCATTAAAAGTTCCCAATATTATACTTAAGATAATCCCATTATTTCCCCCCTTAATAATGAAGGGTCCATCAACTACTCAATAATGTTTTGAGGTTTCTAAAAATCCTTGGACTTGAAAATGAATGGTGGGTTTACTTTATATTGCTAGAAATTTAACAGTTTCAACATGCGTATGATAATGTACAGTCCACTCTCAAGTCACCAAACAGCATTAAGCACAAAAATTTTGTGCGTAATTACAAGGTATATTATATATTTTAGAAAAAAGATTTAAATTTTTAGGATGATATTATTATAAATAATAACCACCGATCCCAAGCACGAAAGTGAAATTAAAGCCCACCTTCCCACTTCTTCCTCTATTTATTATTTTCCTTTCAAAGGGACTAGAAGTTATTAGATGGATTTGACTAATTATATGATCAGGGTCGGTCTTGAGATTTTGAAGGCCTTAGACAAACCGAAAAATTAGGTTCTTAATAATAAGTGTTGAAAAAAAATCAATTCTAGGAGTAGATCTCTAATAATAAACATTGAAAAATAATAAAGTTTAAAAGTACGCCCATAATAACAAATATTTAAAAATTGTGAATTTTAAGAATAAGCATATAATAATAAATATTGAGAAAAATTGAGCCTCTAATAATAATTATTGAAAAAATTGGCCCCAATAAAAATATTTAAAAATGAATTTTAAGAGTAGGCCCTAATATCGGTTATTGAAAAATAATAATTTTAAGAGTATGCCCCTAATAATAATTTTTTGAAAAAAAATGAGCCTCTAATGACAAGTGTTGAAAATTTTGAACCTCAACTAACAAGTATTAAAAAAATTTGGACCACAAATAACAAGTATTGAACAATTTAAACCCCTAATAACAAATATTGAAAATTTTGAATTTTAAGAGTATGCCCTAATAACAAATATCAAGAAAAATGAATCTCTAATAATAAGTATTTAAAAAATTAGGCATCAAATAACAAGTATTAAAAAAATTGAACCCTAATAATAAATATTAAAATAAATAAATTTTAAGAGTAGTCCATTATAACAAATATTGAGAAAAATTGAGCCTCTAACAACTAGTATTGAAAAAAAAATGAGCTACAAACAACAAGTGTTGAAAAAAATGAACCTCTAATAACAAATATTAGAAAAAAAAACTAAACTATCTTTAAAATCTCAATTATGACACTCATTAATGTTTAGACTAAATAAATTTTTAAATTGGGGATGGTGAACTCCATTAATAAATATTTAAATTTTAAAAAATTATGGCTCTGTTTGGCAATTAGCGGATAGCTGATTACTTTAACTGATAGCGGATAGTTGATTTCATTAGCTGATTTGACTAGCGGATTGTATTAGCTGATTGTATAAAAGTGTTTGGTAAAATTAACTGATAGCTAATAGTTGTTTGATTATTTAAACAAGCAAAATGACATATAAGGACATAATTATATTTGATACTTATTTGAATAGTTTATTAGTTATCAATATTTTGTATCCATTAATATTAATTAAATTATAAAAAATAATTTTTTAATATAAAATTACTAAGCATATTTGAAGAATCTATATACTAATTTATTATTTATATAATTATTTTTAATATAATTTAATTAATTATTAAATATAAATATAAATGTGTGAGAATAAAAAAACAAAAATATTAGTTTACAAGTGTAATAACGTAAATATGTGAATGTGAAGAATTTAAATAGAAAATGTTAAATTTAGGTTATTTGGAGATTTTATATAATTATTAAAGGTAAAATGGACTTTATAACTCTTATGCCAAAACCACTAATCTAAAAAAGCTCATATTACCAGCTTTTTCAAAATTAGAGGTTTCACCCAATCTGTTGTTCACTAAACATCTAAATTAGTGGATTTGACCAGTCAAACCTTTAATATTAGCTCAAACATCTAATTTTAACTAAAACCGCTATTTACCAAACAATGCCTATATATATATAATTAAAAAATATAAATAATAGGCCTTGGGCGGGCAGTGGGCCTTGGGCGGATGCCACTCTTGTCCACCCTCAGGGCCGGTCTTATATATGATCCATTCATCTCAAAGTAATTTTCAAGTAACTATCTACTGCATATTTGCAAATAAAAATTAAATTAAGATTCACCTTGAAAAAATAAAATGAGTTGATGGTATAGGCTGAGACCACATATGATATAGTGAGTCTAATTCATCTAATAATTTTTTGAGAGGGACTTACAAGTTGTGAGAAATGGGAGGTTGGAAGTTGAAAAAATAAGTTGGAGAAGATAAAACAGTCCTAAAGAATTCTTACTGTCCGTTTTGTGCAATTGGGCAACTTGAAAACGATCCCAAATTGAAAATTTTGAAAATCATGCAGAGAAAGAGTAGGAAATGGGACCATTATTTTCATTGCTTCATCTTCTGAGCCGGCCAACCCCTGCAGTTCCCGATGAGGTAGAAGTAAGCGCAAAGAAGTAGTAAGATTTATTCTGAATATAATAATATAAATAACACTCCATGGTTTTGTTTGTCATATTGGATTGATATATTATAGTATAAAAATATAAAGAAAACGTTAATATAAATGCGATGTCGGGAAGAGAAGAGAAGGTGGTGCAAGTGCAACTGTGATAATGCAAAGTAAAAGAAAGCAATCCAACAACAATATCTTGCTTCTCTGGATTCTTTATATCCTATCGAACCTCTTCTTGCACAGAACATGTCTCTGTGTTCATGTCCTTCAGCTCCAATATAAAATATATCAACAAACACTTCCATTTATTATTATTACAACAAAGTTTACTTACCGTCAATCTCCGACAGTTGCTTTGGAATCAGGATGATCCAAAGGGCTTTCTGTGTTTTGGATTGCTGGTGTTGTTGCAGAAGACAAAGGAATAGTAGGCAAAACCTCAATTTCCTTTCACTTTTCTCTTCACAAAGCAGACGTATGTTGAACAAATAACACTAAATGCAGGGATTTCTCCATTTCAGTCTTCACATCACTCGTCACCTTTGCCTTCAAATATTTAGCAGTATATAGGAGTATTTTTTTTTCAATATTTGTATATTACGTGCATGGGATAGCTGCCAAATAATCACTGTTCAGAATAGTATATCCTTTGCCATACAAAAAATTAACTAAGCTGCTACCAGGGCAATTAATTCACTGTTCTCTTACAAAATGGCAAAAATCAAAGCTTTGTCGATGTTTACATCAATATATCATTGTGTGTTCAGCTGCATCCCCACGGGTAAAGAAGAATGGATGATCAGAATCTGAAAACTAAAACAACTCGAAATTCTCCACTATGTTAAAACTTGAAAAGAAATTGACACAAGTCCGTAGCTTGCAAGCAACCTGCAACATTAAATTCAAAGAGGGTGTAAACTTAATTTTCTTGTCTGCATTGTTCACATTATTTTTTTTTCCTTTGATTTCAAATCTGGGTTTGATGGAAGATTTTGGAATTTTCTTTTGTAGAAAGATAAGAAAAATTATCAACTTGGTAGAGCAAAACCTGTTTTGTCTGTGCAGAGACCCCTACCAAACCTGAAGAAAAACAGCCAACTCTAAGCTGTTTAGAAGCAATAAAACAAAAAAAATTCCACAATTTGTTAGTACAACCTTTTGGGATAATCGTATTTTTGTGTACATAAATATACTGATATTTAGAATTTCTTCAATAAAAGAACAAAATTATGACAAAACACGCTTGTAAAATAGCAAAGAATAAGATGAACGAGAAACATAAGGAACTTTGAACCACTAATGTACGTAACATTACTCATCACAACTCAGCCAAGACCTTATTGCATGTATTGATTATATCAAGATTTTTGCCATTCAATCGATATTATCTCCATGAAAATGACAACAAATAGTTTTTTAAATATGCAGATAAAATGTGTCGAATAACTAATGCTTCACGGCGTATTTCATGTTGTAATCGTCATAAATGGAAAAGAATTGTCCATCTCCACCTCTAAGCATGCAATCATATTGTTCCAAAATTAAATGAAAACAAACAAAAACCTCAACAACTTTGTGAAATTTCTTTAATAGAAATATTGGATTTTAGAAAAGATTTTTAAATAATTTATATAATATTCAACTACTTTATGCTATATATAATCATCTATCCCAAAGTAAAGCCTGTTCCAGATGTATCATTATTTTTTTATTTCTTTTTCCCTTTCATTTCTTCTCTCATTTCTGTAGTTTCATATTTTTTTCTCATCCCTTCACTGCAAATTCTGATAAAACTCCTACTCTTCTCCATCACTTTGTTTATGAAACTATAGCTCTGTAACGATAGCCATGGAAGTTGACCAGTTAAAGCCTGCAACAGAAGATCAGATGGAAATGGTGATGATGCAGATGCAGATGCAGATGGGAGAGTTCCCTGAATTATACGGTGTCTGCAACGACGTCGTTGAATTCCCTCAAGCTGAGTTTGCTGATCATGCTAGCAATAGTACTTCCAGTAATAGCATCAATGGCAATGGCATGCCTCATTTTGTTGAAAACCCACAGGTCGGTTCACCCGGCCCACTCTTAAACCTGCCAACCACAGCCACCATTTCATTCAATGGTTCAACCCCGGTTCAAGAACCAAGTTTCTGGTTTAGCCCAGCAGGGGAATCATTGTCGGGTTCAGTTGCAAATGCTTATTCCACGTCGTCCCAAAAGAAGAATTCAGTGGGTGCGATGAGGGAGATGATATTCCGGATAGCAGCTATGCAACCGATTCATATAGACCCTGAATCAGTGAAGCCACCCAAGAGGAGGAACGTGAAGATATCAAAGGACCCTCAGAGTGTGGCGGCGAGGCACCGGAGGGAGAGGATAAGCGAGAGGATAAGGATACTCCAGAGACTCGTCCCCGGAGGAGCCAAAATGGACACTGCGTCTATGTTGGATGAGGCTATTCACTATGTCAAGTTTTTGAAAACTCAGGTGCAGTCATTGGAGAGAGCTGCTGTCACTACCAGTAGCAGGCCAACTGGTTTAGGGTTCCCTGTTGCAATGTCAAATGAGAGTTTTCATCCAATGGGAAAACCATATCAGCCTACTCAGGCTCAGCAATTCGGAGATGCTTGGCTAAGATAGCTTAAGAAAAGGAAATTATAAATCCCCTTTTTTTAGAAAATGTTAGACTTGATTGTATGAGTAAAAAATAACAAAACGAACTGGTAATCATGATCATGAGCATGGAGCAGTAATTTATTAATTGCCTCCATGTTGTATTGCCCAATTGTTTACAGAATTAAACAAAAGTTCGTATCGGATCAATACAGTTTGTAAAAGAAAAATGATGTCCAAAATGGTCAACCCTGTTTTAGCTATAGGTGTTGAAATTGAGATGAATGAGAATTGATGAATCTCCAAGTCATTTTCAGAGAGAGGGGAATGCATGGGGAAATCCAGGTGAAGACTGACAAAGCGGTGGAGGGGATTATAGAATAGCAATGTGGTAATTCGATGACGTCGTTTTCCATCATCAACTGTTCACGTGAACATACTCAACTCTCTCTCTCTCTCTCTCTCTCTCTCTCTCTCTCTCTCTCTCTCTCTCTCTCTCTCTCTCTCTCTCTCTCTCTCTCTGGTTTTGCACTTAATTTGCAAATCAAATATACACATGGGGTGATAATGAAATCTTGATTGTTCCTTGCCTACATTAATATCATCTAATTATCTCCCTGTTCCTTTGTTGAAATGAGTAATGCGTCAAAATATCATGCATAACGTGCCGACACTCATTTATTTGAGGTTATAGAGTTTCATTCTCTCCTATTTCTATACGCATAATAATAAGGTTTAACCGTCAAATATATGCCTAAATTATGTCTTTTTTGAGTTAGATACCCAAATTATTTTTGAGCTAAATATGTATTTAATGTTTCATTTCGTGGCTCATTTAAGATTTTTCGTTAATTCCCGCCATTAAAAGGCACGTATCATCTCCTCAAAATTTTAAAATTATATTAAAAATAAATAAAATTATTTAATTTTTAGAAAATCTCTAAGTTTTCCAGATTTCACAAAACAGCTCCCAAATTTTAAAATCCCTAACTCTCCAAAACCTAAATCTCGATTTGGACCGATTTGGAATCCATGTTGTATTGCGCGGACCATCACGACCATTTAGCCCGAAAATTGTTGACAGAAATAAACGAATGATTTCTTCAAACCCGCGATCATAGGACGGACAACGAATGATGTGGGTTAAAGGAGCTTCATTTGATGTCAAAAATGAGAGTGGTCGAATTTTGGGGTTTTGGGATTTAGGGACTATTTTGGGAATATTTGAAAATTTTAGGATATATTTTTAGTTTTTTATTAATTTTATTTATTTTTAATATAATTTTAAAATTTTCAAGAGATTAAACGTGCCCTGTAACGGTAAAAATTGACGGAAAACCTTAAATGGGTCACGAAATAAAACGTTTGGCACCTATTTACCCCCAAAAATAGTTTAGACACCTAACTTAAAAAACGCACAGTTTAGGCACTTATTTACCTATTAAGTCTAATAATAAAGATCAATGCACATCCTTGAATATTGGAGATTTTCCCACATTTCTCTCCAACTCAAAACCTGCCTCTCAATGTAGCACAGCAAGCTAAAATATTTGCCGAATAAAAATTTTATATCATTTTTTGATGTTTCTATTTAGGCCCTAATATTAATAAACTAAACCTTATACTCTAACCTCAAATTATGTTTATGCATATCCTTGAATATTGGAGATTTCTATTCATTTGCAATGTGATTTTTTTACTTAAAGAAGGTACAAACCTCCAAGCTGCTTAAACAATCTTTTGTTGGCATTTCGTCAACCAAGCTACCATAACATTGAAGTGAACCGAAACCATACCAACTCATGCTATTTCAACTCCACCTAATAGATTCCGGGTAGAAACGACTAAACCACTAAAATGCCAAACATATAGTGTATATGAATAATATATCTTTCACCTTATTCTCATGATTTTCTTTCAATTACAGCTGCTGCTACTGAAAGGGATAGAGAGCCGATATTATTGTCAATAGTTTTTCAACCTCTCGTTACCTACGTTTTTTTATTGGTATTCAATTGCTGACTACAGAATCTGAAATTTTGCTATGTTATTGTACATTAGAATTCCGGCTTTTAGCATGTATTCTAGATCGTAGATTCTACTTTTGCATTCATAAATGCAGCATTTTGTATATATTGTTATCTTAAATCTCTATATTTTATGAATAAGAGTTTTAGATAGTGACTATTTATATAATAAAATCGGGGGGAAAGAAAGCAAGCATTTTTTTATGGTAGGGTAGAGACATATCCTTTTCATGTGAAAGGTTCTCGAGTGAAAAAAAAAAATGGGAAAGGTTCAAAGAACTTAAACGTCATTTTCATGATGTGAGCCATTAGTAACCATCAAAGAAAAAAAAATGTTAATTACCCGGATTGATTTAGTTGGATAAAATATTAATTTTTTTAAATAAGGTCAAAATTTTAAATTTTAAAGTCGTAAAGGGAGTAAATTGAAATATGAAATTACTCAATAAATTTTTATTGCATTTGATTTGAATTAATTGATCAATAAATTATATACCGATATTTATATAAAAATGTTATTTTTCCCTAAATTATACTTGTCTTGTCCCATAAATACAAATGAGTCAACGAACATTATTTGGAATTTTGGACCACCGGCCCCTCCCCCATTCTCCACACAATCACAAATTTTTAAAAATTGATAAACAAGTTTTCAAATTTTGAATATTTTTAATTGCTTCCCATCTTTATTTCTTTTTTTTCAAAATTCCATTCGAATTCCCAAAAATTTAGTTTCTTCAATTGTTTTTTCTTCTTTTTCATTTCTTCTTCTTCTTTTAAAAAAAAAATTTCTTCTTCTTCTTCTTCTTCTTCTTCTTCCTGGGAGAATTGATTTTTCAATACAAAACTGTCAAATTCAACGAAAATTATTGAACTTTGAAATGCAATCAAATCCCCATTCTAGGAGATCGCAAATCTTTTAAGAAGAATGATAAAAAAAACCATCAGAAAAAATGGCTGATATCCCACTAAGGTTCCAACATCAGCAAATAGAGGGGTGACTGAGTTTCAGCAAAGGGGACCCCCTTGTCCTCTCAATTTATGGCATCCATCCCTCACTGCACCTCATTTTTCAAGACATACTTTTAATATCCTCAGAATATTATGAGACGACTGAACCGATGCATAAAATAGTTGTGAAATTTGTATTACTTATTCCAATTAAAAATCATTATCGAATAATTATACAACTTGTAAAACTTATTTTGACGTATAAATTATTGACTAGAGGATATAGGACAACGAAATTGACCATGTTCTTTGCACAGTGCCAAGAGATTTGAGTTTGGTCTATGTTACTAAACTCTGGTGCGAAATTACCAGTTTCATCTCTGTCTCAGCTTAATTCTTACACCAAACATGGAAACGTGAACATAACTATCTATATAACCTTGAGAGAAAAGGACACATAAAAAAAAAAAAAAAAAAATGAGTATTGTTAAAAATCCAGGCGCCCAAGGAGATATAAAATGAAATTTATGATGATGAGGTTGGAATATAACCAAAAAGAGAAAATTGACTCTTGTGTAACAAAAACAAAACATTAAAAATATGTTTGTTGGTTGGTCGGGTTAGATTTTACATTTTAGTGGGGAAAAAGAAGGGGTCCATCCAACCCTGTGGAACAAGGACATACATAAATCTAATCTATTGGGACAAACTTCTTTTCTCCAATTTGTCATTTTTTGAGGGGTGGGATGTATTCTTGCAGAATCATGGAAAATTTTGTTCCGATTCTATTCTCCAGAAATGTGAAAGGAAAATTTCAATGCTTAGAGATTTTATTTAAATGATGCTCAGGCTTTGACACCGTGAATAATTCAAGGACCGACCACCAAAAAAGAACGTGCGTCAACTACATTGGATCACCTTGTTCTTGGTGGACTCTACGATAGTAACATTCGGTGGTCCAAATATCATGCATCCATTGTATTTAACTTGGTTGTAATGTCTATTTTCCCCCATTGTATTGTAATTATGATAAATAACTAAAAAAATAATCTATTTTAAGAATTTATGTGATGCATGTATTGTTATTTGATAAACTATGATGTAATTTGTTTTCCACTAGCAAAAGTTAAATGATAAATGTCCTTTTATGGTATTTTAAAATTTTAAAGATAAATAAATATGCTCTTTGTCATAATTGTTATCCAAGGAGAAATATATACTGACAAATTTTGTATAAAATTTTAAAGATCAATAAATATGACAAATTTTAAAGATAAACCAAATGATATCAGTTCATTGAAAACATTAAATTTTAAACAAAAACTAAATTGAAAAGTATTGTGAAAAAAAAAAAACATAATTTTATAACAGAAACAAATTCAAGGACCATTTGCCATTTGGGTTCCAAATTACCCATTATGTGAACATGGACACTGGGGCAAAATCAAGAAAGACAAGTTTATATTGACTATCATTCAGAACTTTTAAACATTGTATGCAGAAATCATATTATATAGATCCACACAGAATTGTCATTCAGAACTTCTAATGAAAACTTGCAATTTTGCATCACCTAATCTCACCAGTACTATTACTTGTGAGATAATAACGTAAAAACTTCAAAGATTTGAATGATATTTCCATTTCCATGGCAAACTGTCATAGTAAGAAATAGACAAAAAATACTTGAAAGGTTGATTTACATACATACATGCACACAGGATTCTATTAGTCAAACAATCAGGAAACCGTGGAAGTCCCAGGACATGGCAATTGGGGCTTGCATTGATTGGGAATTCTGATGGAGGTAGCAGTGCTTCATTCAATCAAAACTGTAGCGACACAAAATGGTGTCGGTGTAATACTTGCTTCCTGTACAATATTCATGGTCTCCAGTGATCTTTGTTCTTCAAACTGGTAAGAGAAAAGAAACATCCCTTAACCAGTCATGCAATCTATTTGTCAGAATCTCATGTTTTTGTTATTATTTAAAATAACAAAGGAAAAAAATGAAAACAAATCACCCTTGCAAGTAGAAATTACCTGGCATTTCTAGTCTGATTGAACCAGTAACAGGTAGCTAAGGCATTAAAAAGCATGACAGGTGAAGCAACCACTCAATGAACCCATCTGGCGGGTTCTCCGGAAAGATAAAGCCGTATGCGAGGTCTTTGCTTGATGGGCCTGGTTGCCCAGCATCGAACTTCTCATTTCTTGTGCCTTCTTTTGAGCTGATCTTAGCTTATTCATTATCTTATCCATTGATGATGATCTCTTCTTTTCTAGCTTCATCTGAAATACATTGTTATATCAGTAATGAAGAAGAAAATGTAGTTTTTGCTCAAGCTAGCAGTAGCTTTTTCACCACAAATTATCAACTTTTAACACTCATGATTGTCTCTTTTTTTAGTAGTTTTATTTATTCTATTAAAGAGAAAAACCAAAGGTTCCGCCAATTGGAGAAAACACTTTCTACTTAGTTCCAATCAATCAAGATGTCACATGATAGCATTAACATCTACATGAGCAAGTTAGACAACAAAGGTATGGAAAGAAAAATTAAAATCGCACTGCTAGATGATTTTAGTTTTTCTCTATCAAGGTTCAATCAATGACTTAATATCTATTTACATTACTTCAGTTATTAATGCAGAATTATTCAGGAGAAAAGAAACCTCTAGTTTCCTTATGGCTGCTTCGGCTTTTGCCTATCTGCAGATTTTCCCAGGCAGTGATTTTGGCTTCTTCTCTTTTGATCCTGCAAAAGTGGAAGGAAGAAATTGACATGTGAATATGATCATATTTGTGTTACAAAAATCAATCTCCTCTCATACTGATCAGCTTTTTGTACCTGAAGACTGAAGATGACATGGACATTTCAGAAAAACTTTACACCCAACTAGGCTAGTATTTACTTGTTTGAAGCAGTAAGTTCAATGCAGTTTTGTAGGCAAGATCCATCAAATCTATAATCTTAGGAAAAAAATAGAGCAATGCAGTAAAGTAGACATACTTGGAAATGCTTTTTCCTGTCTCTGTCACATCCCACGTTGATGTACAAGTATCAACAGCTTTCTTTCTCCAATCATCAACAATTTCTGAGTTCTTCCCAGTGTTTCGAACTCTATGCTTCTTGGACCACCTAGTCATGGTGACTCTTTCATCTACCGGCACATTTCTCAGTTCTGATTTAGAGGAATGGATGTTCGGCAGTTCCATGATAGGCAAAGCCGATGGGGAGGAGGGAGAGAGAGAAGGCCTTCCTTTGGGAGATGAGTAGGTACTACTCTGTGGGCTCATTTGGGTCGCCATGTCTCTTCTTGAGACAGTTCGAGAAATATCAGTGGCTGCATCCTTGATGACATCAAGATTTTCTTCTGCATCTTTGGTGAACAAAACGATTGTAAAGATGACTTATACAGTACAATAGTCATAGTAAATACCATGATGATGATGATAACCTATCTCTTGATATTACATCAAGGTTAGATTTAGCGAATGTTTATATTGATATTTCATGGATTATGATATTAAGAAAAAGATGCATCAGTTTCATAAATTTGGCCAATGTAGAGAAATAAAAACATACTCTGTTCTTGTCCACCAGCCTGGACTTCTCAGTTATGTGATGTTTAAACAGGTTCCTATACCAAGACGTATGTACTTGATAATAATAAACAAATTTAAGATGTATTAACAAGGGCTTTAAATTGTTGACCAAATGACAAGTTCCAATTTATACATGATGCATCAAATATAGTCTTAATACTAATATTACCATTTTGGGTGACAAGACAATAAAAATGGAGAGAAATTTTCATGGTGGATCTTATAAATTAAAAGGGCACTCATCATACGGGGATAATTGATGTAGGCCAAAGCTCATAAGTCATAATAACATCTAACCCAGAAATTCCTCTAGATAAAGATGGGCATTTACCTTGAGAAGGTAACGATGGTTGATTTGCTACCTCAGAGCATCCATGTACACTAACAGAACGGGCCATGCAAGGCTCAGTCCGAACAGCAAATTCTCCACCATGGTTACGAGAATGAGTTGTCAAACCATCAGCTGCAATTGCACCAGCTGAAAAAGGAGAACCGGCCATGAAATTCCCCATATGCCCCCATCAAACATTTGCAACGCAGGAGAATACATCGAATAGTAAGCAATCCCTGGAGGACCAAGTGGGCCACTCTTTGATTTTGGTTTTCTCTGCGGAGCCACAATAGATTGCCTTGCACCAGTTTCCCCAGAAACAGGACTACAAATCCACCTCTCAGCATCTTCCCATTTTGAAGGCAAAGTCCTTCCATTGTTAAAAGCCAACAACCCAGCAGCATTCCCCTGCCTCCTTCCACCATTATTGTGCAATGGCACACGCTCAGAACTCCAACCCTTCTGCATCCCAACACTCGAGTGATGATTATAATTGGGTGTCCCAGGACTAGGAAATGCACCCAATTTCCGTGTCACAACAGATGTTTTCTTCACAGCCCCCAACCGTGGAGACAAACCAGATACATTATTTAGATCTAATGAAGCCGGTCTTTGCCTATCAGGATTCTTCAGCAAAGCGTCAGATCTAGTCCTCCTATCCTGACACTCTAAGTTATACAATTCGCAATTATTACTTTTCGAAATATAGTAAGCTAAAGCAAATATAACTTAAAAAAATAAGTAAAGGGTACCTTTAAGAGCTCGGGAGAACGAGTTTCTTGCTGAATCTCTGAGTTGAGTTTCGTCCTCTGTATGAGCTGCATCTTTTTCTTCTTGTTTTACTGCGTATTATCACGAAAGGAAAAAAAAAAGGAAGGGGGAGGACAATGGCAATGAGTGTGAGTGAATTTGAATTTTTTTTGGGAGTATTCGTCTTATTTTTTGATGCAATTCCAGTTTTAACTTTTTCAAAAGAAATTGATAGTGAAAGAAAACATTGAAAGTACCTTTCACTTTTTCTCCTTTTCTGGAGAGACGAATGTGCTTATGAACTGTTATAGCTTTGTTTGGATCCGGATCTGGATCTGGTCCACTCGAACTCTCATTCCGATCTCCACTTTCTTGTCCTGCCAAATGCTGCAAAAGACATTCACATTTCAATTTCAAAAACTTGCTTCCTTTTTTTTCTCCTTTTCAAAAAAAATGAAAAAAGAAAAAAAACTTAAATCAGGCAAGGAAAAAAACATGCAAGTTTATCAACAATGATCGATCACAATGTACATTGTTACAGCTTTTGCTCTGCTTACTGCACTGGAAAATAGTGATGATAAAAAGTTGAAAATTTAGAGAAATTACTGAGGAGATTTCGGAAGCAAGAGAATCGCGGTCATGAGCATCAGAAGCAAAAGAGCAACGATCGACACTAGCGGAAGCCGAAGAGAAGAGGCTGAAATTCGATTCCAGAGTGAATATAACAGAGTCGGGGCTCGCAGCTCCGGCTCTGTAACCTGATCTCACTGAGCTTTGTTCTTGAACCCCTAGCTCCGCCATTTTTCTTCCAAGCCGCGCTTCTTCTACTACTACAAATGTCGGCCGGCCATTGTCTTTCGTTTCTTCTTCCTCTTTTTTCACTAATTTCTGTTTTCTGTTGTCCTATATGGCGGGTTCGAAGAAGAAGGGCTATTTAAAAAGCCTTGTATTTGAGTGGTTTTGATGCCTTTGATGTTACAGGTTATAATGGCCTTAGGCCTGGGATTTTGACCGTCTTTAAATTGACTGTAAAGCCCTTGGATGTATGATAATTTAGGTTTAATCAATAGGTTAATAATGGGTTTTGAGTATAATAAAGTTGGAGAAATTACGGAAGTCGTCACGTTCTAAGAGAATTTTTTTTTTTTTATAAACCAGATGCTTGATTTTATTATGAATAATTCTTTTCGTGCAAGACTAATTGTGGACACTAAATGATGGTTGGTACTACCTACGAGGATAAAAACAATACTAACTTCATAGTATCATTTAATTTAATTATACATATTTATCTGGAGCTTTTTTCATATATACCAAATAATAATAATAAAATTGGTTAAATGATCGATGATTAAACAGAATATGTTGAAATTTACAGTAACATCAAAAGGTCGCGGCAGGAGATGGCGACTTTGTCGAGGAGATAGCAACTTAGGAGTGGGACTGCGAAGCCCTATTAGAGCATCTCCGACCTTATTTATTTTTTTTCACATTATTTCGTTAAAATAATATATTTTAATGATTATTCATTCTCTAATCTAATATTATATTCTAAATTTTTATATCATCATTTTGATATTATCTATAACATCACATCATATTTAATGCAGAACTGTAATAATATTAAATTTTTATTTTTATTTAAAAAAACATCATATCATTTTTTTTCTCTTTATCCATCCTTTTTATATTTTTTATTATTTAATTTAATAAATTAAATATTAATTCAAGTGAAAATTTGACCTTTTATAATATAAAAATAATTACAAATTATTTATAGATTAAAAATTTAAGTAAAATATATTTTTTTAATAAAATACATTGTATTATAGATTAAACATAACTGCCTTTTTCGAGCAATTGAAGTTTATGGTTATACCACATGAAGACATTTTGAAGAGAAATTGGAAATTAAGAGACTTGAAAGTTCTGGAAAAAATAAGATTGATATTCTTAGTAGATGAAATAAATGACAATGAAAATGATAACCTATTTATAAAAAAAAAAAAACTGTAAATGATAAATATCATCTTTTCAGAGATCGAGAAGATAAACATCAAGTTTTCAGATATTGGAAAATAAATATCAACATATTATTTTAAAATTTATAATGTGGGATCCAATTCGGGATTTTCCTTGGGGGTATCCGTAAGGAATTGGAATGGAATAATATTGATTCATATAGATACAGAGGAAAAGGTTCTCTATTGATTCAAATGCTGGATCTATGGGATAGGGATAGAGAAAGAGGAAAAAACTGAAGATTTCACATAGTACTTTTGATCGAAAAATCAATCTGATTTATTTCGTACCCCTCGCTCAATGAGAAAATGGGTCAGATTCTATAGGATTAAACCTATGGGACTTAAGGAATGATGGAAAGGAATAAAATAAAAAAAAGAAATCAAAAAAAGAGGGAAAAAATAATAAATAAGTAAATAAAAATGAAGTAGAAGAACCCAGATTCCAAATGAACAAATTCAAACTTGAAAAGGATCTTTCTGATTCTCTAAAAATAAGGGGCAAAGGAAAGGGATTGATCGAGAAAGATCTCTTGTTCTTATTATAAGATCGTGTGATTGGATCCGCAGATGTTTGGTAAAAAAATCTTCTCTTTTGAGAATAATCAAAAATGGAAAGTGTTTAATTGGAACATGAAAACGTGACTGAATTTGTCCTAGTTACTATTCGGGACAGAGTGGAAGAAGGGAGGAGATTCTCGAACGAGGAAAATGACCCAATGACTTCGAAAGAATTGAACGAGGAGCCGTATGAGGTGAAAATCTCATGTACGGTTCTGTAGAGTGGCGATAAGGGTGACTTATCTGTCAACTTTTCCACTATCACCCAAAAAAACCAAACTCGTCTTACGTAAAGTTGTCGAGTACGATTAACCTCCGGGTTTGAAATCACCGCTTGCTTATATACGGTATTGGCCATAATTCACAAGAACATTCGTAGTATTAGTAAGAGGGGAAGGGTTAAAGATTTACCCGGTGTGAGATATCACATTGTTCGAGGAACCCTAGATCTTTGTCGGAGTAAAGGATCGTCAACAAGGGCGTTCTAGTGCGTTGGAGATTCTTATCCAAGACTTGTATCATTTGATGATGCCATGTGAATCGCTAGAAACATGTGAAGTGTATGGCTAATCCAATAATGAAAGTTTCGTAAGGGACCTGGAGCAGGCTACCATGAGACAAAAGATCTTCTTTCTAAAGAGATTCGATTCGAATCTATTATATGTCCAAGGTCCAATATTGAAATAATTTCAAAGGTTTTCCCGACTTTGTCCGTGTCAACAAACAATTGAAATGCCTCGACTCTTTTAGAACAGTCCGAGTCAAATAGCAATGATTCAAAGCACTTCTTTTTACACTATTTCGGAAACCTAAGGACTCAATCGTATGGATATGTAAAATACAGGATTTCCAATCCTAGCAGAAAAGGGGGAAACGGATACTCAATTTAAAGTGAGTAAGCAGAATTCCATACTCGATCTCATAGATACATATAGAATTTGTGGAAAATTGTATTCGATGAAAGTCGTATATATACGGCTTGGAGGAGATCTTTCATATCTTTCGAGATCCACCCTACAATAT
>JAGYYJ010003178.1:0-30000 GCA_019671005.1 Hibiscus mutabilis
GCCCATTGAAAACATGAAAAAAAATCAATTCAAATAAAATTTGCAAGGCAAAACTAGAAATAAGTTTGGTCTTATAAAGTCCAGTCGGTGAATTGCAAACACAAAGGTTTTATCCGCTATTTTTATTACACTCCAAGTTTAGTATATATATGCTGCTAATTCTAAACTCTAAAGGGCCTGGACTTGGATCGTCTTCAATTAGACGCCACGAAAAAAGTGGCATCGAAGAATCCGAACCCGTCTGCCCTTTAGCCACCACTCCAACAACTCGCATTTAGGATTATTATTTATTCTGGAAAGCACAAGTAGTATATATCCTACATTAGTTGAAACACTTAAAACCCTTTAAATTTAATGTTTTGCTTTCTCTCTAGCTGTTGTAGCCAACACTTGGTTTTGTGTAGAGAGTAAGGTGCACACCAGGGTCATGATAAGCGCATGAAGAATTGTACACAATCGAGTTATTAATGGCTTGCACATTGCTGTTAATGAATGCGTTCATAGGCATTTTCTTTGTCCAGTTGCTCTTGGACTTCATCTTCTGATAAACTGCCTCGCTGCTGCTTTGGAGACGATGCGGCCCGTTTCTATGGTGGGCTGATTGGTTTATCTCCATGAAAGCACCTTTATTATCACCGGTAATTGTTATGATCCTCATTCCGGCATCCTCGGAATCAGAAGAGTACTTCTTGCCACGACCTTTCTCCTGAAGGGCGCCAGATAGCCATCCCTTGGGATTGTCCATCATCTTTTGCTCTGCCTCCGCAGTTGGCGGTTTGGTCATTGGTGACGGTGATTGAATTTGATTTTGTATGGCAGGTTTCACTGTTGTTGCTGATGATTTAGGGCTAGGCATGCGAGTCGTGGTGGACACAGAAGAGGCAGGCTTTTGGGTTGGGGTACTTGTCACTGATGTTGTAGTTGGAGCTCTCTTGGCAGTTGAAATTTTCGCGGTGGTATTCGTAACCACGGGCTCCACTGGAGAAGTAGTTGGCACGGTCTTCACAGGGGAACCGGGGACCAAAGAAGTTGATGCATTAACTGGAACCGTAGGATTTTTATCCGCAGCGGCATTTGGTTGTGCTTGAGTTGGTGGGCTGAATGCAGGTCGAATCGTGGCTGATCGTGGCAGAGCTGGAGTTGGTTCTTGGGGTGCTGGCCTTGATATGGATGCTAATCGAAACCAGGGTCGAGTTGGTGACGGTTGGTTTGACATATTGCGGAGTGGTTCTAAAGAATTTGAAGATCAAGAGCTAAAATCTAAATGCGCAAGAAATGAAGTTGATGTCTACCACTATATGTTTATATAGTAATCCACATAGAAGGAAAAAGTGAAAGAAAAGCATCCAGAAATTAACAACTGATGCTGCTCAAAAGTTAACATCTTACGATAGGAATCGAATGTAAAATTAAAATTCTTCCATTTTCCACCCAGGTCTAGACACATTTCAAACGTCAGGTTCAGAATCCTCTGTCCATCCCTTGTGTTTTTGTCAAACCAGATTAAATTAAAACAGAATTTATATTTCCATGTTATCAACGTGCAATAAGAATTTTACTACAAAGTCATTTCAATGAACATTTAGCCTCAGCCCAAAGCAAAAGAACTTGTTCTTTTCATTTTGAATCCTCGGCCGACTCTTCTGATTGGTTTGTGCCAATGTCTATAGCAGAAATGGAAATCATTCTTTCTCAGACAATCACAACCACCGTTCCTTTTCTCTTGGACCTGTTCGCATAACGGCTTCAGTGCACTTCATACATATTCTTAGTAAATTCACGGAGCACAAAAACTTGTTCAACGGTCCCCAATACTCCCTTAGGATTCATACAGCAAACTGGGACACAGATTCTTACTAGAGAAATTTGATGTCGTTGCTGTCTGTTTCTTCCTTCTTACTTTGCTTTCTGAAATTGGTTAGGACAGTAAACGAAACAAGACAGATCGCGAGTTACTCGAGTTTGAATCGGTCAAAGTTTAGTCAATACTCGATTTGATTGGACTCAACTCGAGTTCTTAACGAGCTAAGCTACTCGATACTTGACTCGAAAAGCTAGCGAGCTACTCAAAAAATATTATTATTATTATTATTATTATTATTATTATTATTATTAAGGCCGCAAATAAGATGAGACAAATCGTGAATTGCTTGAGTCTGACTCAGTCAAAATTCGGTCAACACTCAACTCGATTCGAACTCTTAATAAGTCAAATCAAATTCAGCACTATTCGAATTCTCGGCTCGTTTACACCCCTAGGTCAGAAAGCAGATTTCGATGCTATATGCTACGACTAGTTTAGCTTTCTTTTGCAACTGTTTTAAATTTCAGGATCCTTCGTTGCCTTTTTTAACGTAGGGGTGGGGTTGTTTTGATGGTTTTGTCATATATTTTTATATAAATTAATGAAGAATATTACTCTATCAAGTAGCTTGACTTTAGTTCATAAGAACATTTCAGAGATTAGTGTTGGAACATCAAAATCTTAAGTTTGTCCATCTTTTGTAACAAAAGAAGAATCGAATTTTTAAGGTGGGTCCCTGGAAATTGGAATATTGCTCTCCTTTTCTTTTTATTAATAATTAATTCATTAGAGTTGGTTTTTGTGATCAGTAATTTCACACGAAACGTTTAAAGATTACAAAATCGGTGTTTGTAATCCGTAATTAGTTAATTCATGATTCTTTATGACGTCAAGTAAAAAATGCGGTGACAGACTGACAATGTACTAGTAACACTAGCAATTTTACAAATAATTATGATGTTAAAATTTAGTATTGGGAAGAATTTTTTTGGTTAAAGGAGTTATTTTGCCCGAGTTCGATCCAAATTTGTAATGTTTTCTCTCGCGCGAAAACGCGTTCAATTAAATCATACAGTTCGCACATTACAATAAATTAGTCCATTGACCAACGTTGACTGACGGAACCGTTAACTATTAGTTATGTTGTCGTTAACTACATGCTGATGTGGCATCAATTTTTTTATATAAAAAAATAAAAACAACTTAAGATTTGGAGAAGGTGAGGATCTGTATCTCACTTTTTGTAAAATATAGTGCTTTACCACCGGACCAACATCTTAATCTTGTCAAAAAAAAACAACCAATATAGTATATAACCTCATCCCAATAACTTGGCTGCTGCTTTTTCTTCATTAACTGGGATTTGCTTTGAAACTTTGAATCTCAAAAGCAGTTCAAAGGATTGAACGTCACCACGACAGCCATTAAAGTAAACCAAGATCGCACCACAAAAAAAATAAAATATTATCAATAGAGACAACAATAAACCAAGAACGTTGAATGTAAAATAAACCTAAAATATTATTAAAACCCATATAGCTTTTAAAAAAATATTACCTTATACTTTATATCATTTTAGTGTGATACAACTTTGATTTTAAAGTTTTAAACTGTATCATTAAAATTTTTTTTATCATTTTAAGTTATGTGTTAAGATTTTTTTTATGAAAAATACCTATAACCTAGGAGAGTGAAAAGGGGAAAAATGTTTATATTAAATATTGAATTCAGGTCTTAGGACGGGGAGAAGATATAAACGAGAAACTTAATCAGTTGCTTTAATATTTATTGACTGTGTTCGAGTAAAAATTGACCAGTAATATAGCTTTTCAGCACGGGACCAACCAGGATCTGGATTATAAAAAGATGATGTGCGTGAGTGATGATGGCTACCAAAGCTGCCGATATGCTTTCCACGTTCTATAAATTTGGCAGTATTTGTGTCCATAACATCAATCTTACCACAACCCACCCATGTTTTTGAATTGATCCCACCAATTTATTTATTAATTTACCACTGTGAACCATGTATTTTGGCTGCACATTAAATCTCGTCTCAAAGCATTAGGCCTGCCTAACCCAGCAGTCCAAATTTCAAAGCCATGTAAATATTAGGTCATTTTCCTTACTATGACTTTTCTCAAATGCTAATTAAAATCTGGAAGGGACAAATGGCGGATGAACTAAAGTAGGCTGGCCATCTAGCAGTGGCAGGTCAAGAATCAGACTATTTGGACAAACACACGACACTAATTAAGATAATCTATTCATTTCCTTAATTGCTTTGTACCATCAAAATTATGCTCCAATTAGTTAGTTCATATTGGACATTTGTCTTTTAAGTTCTACTTTGAATGTGTTTTTGTTTCGGTAAAACTTCAAGATATTGCCACATTGCAAAATGTTGTTCATTCCCTTTTATGTTTCTACTTTTATATATGAGTTAAAATCCACTTACACAGAATGTAAACTTATAGTTTTACACGTTTTTTTTGGATCGTTGGATGAGAAAAATGGATGGCTAAGATTAACTTCTTATATTTTTTCCAAGTGATAATCTTCACATAACCTTTTGTTAATCTCAACCATCTGTTTCATCCATCCAACGATCCAAAAAACATGTAGAACTTAAAAACTCTTGCACTGTGTAAACTGATTCTATCCCCCCCTCTCTCTATATATATGTATGTGTTAGGATCCACTTACACTATGTAAAACTCAACTAGTTTTACACTAATTCATGGCCATTAGATGAGTGAAATTGATGGATAAGATTAACTCCTTACTTTTTTTTTCAAGTGGCAATCTTCACATATCTCACTTATAATCTTATCCATCCATTTCAATCATCCAATGGTCATGAATTAGTGTAAAACTAGTTAAGTTTTACACAGTGTAACTCTATCTCATCCCTATATATGTGTGTGTTATGATTCATTTATTTTGTGTAAAACTCAATCATTTTTATACATTTTTTTTGGACCGTTGGATGATGGTAATAAATAGCCAAAATTATTTTCAAGTTACATCTCAACTCAAATAAGATAACTTATCAACCCAAATAGGACAATTTACCAACAATATATCTTTTACAATGAAACATATTGCAATTCAAAGCGTCTATCATGAAAAATCAAAATAAGAATATAACGATAAAATTAAATTCAAGTATATTATTTATGGAAAAAAACTTTGATGTACAGGCCGTGTAAATTTTAGTTTACACGTGTCTTTTAGTTTTAGGGGTTAGGATTTTAGTTTAGGGGTTTAGGTTGTAGGGTTTAGAATTCAAGGTTAGTGTTTAGAATTTAGTGTATATGGTTTAAGGTTTAGGGTTTAGTTTTTTAGGGTTAGGGTTAGAAATTTAAGATTTGGATTTTTTAGCGTAAATACACAGGCTTGTGTAATTTTACACAAGCCTGTATATCAAAGTTTTACCCATTATTTATTTGAACAAAAATGATTTTAGTTTTATATATTAATATATTCTTTAAATCTTTTAAGACAATATATATTATTGTCAAATTAGTCATAGAGGATCAAATCTAATTTTTATATAAACAACTTGAAGTTTGAAAGACTACAAAGTAAAAGAAATTAAATTTCTTCATTGTTAATTTGCCGGGTAAAACGCTGAACTATTAAAAGAATAAATAAAAATAAAATTTAGAATTGCATGGATCCGACTTATATAATACAAAGTCATCAAGATGATCCTTCAAATTTGTAGCCTTCGTGGGTGTGCTAGCTTCAAATGGGAATAATGAATAATGGACAGTCAACTAAGTAAGCTAACTATTACGTATATTATATAGTTTTTTTTTCCTTTTAATCTTCTACATAGTTGATTTATTCATATTTTCATGGCTTTGAATTAATGCAAATAATTATTCTAGATCATGATAATTAAAGTCTAAATGTCGGTCTAGCCGATCCCTAACTAGCTAGCTCCAACCACAAAGCAAAACATTTATCATACACAAATTTAATAACATTTTTTTGTTCTTTATGCAGTTTAATTATACAAAAAAATATTATATTTAATACTATTGACAAATTATTAAATTATAGATAGAATTATTTCTAAAAAACTAAATAAATTATATGTAGAATTAATTCTAAAAACAAATAAATTAATTTTAGGTAGAATGTTGGCGGGTATCATAGGTCTTTGAACTTTTAGAAAAAGAATCAACTAAATTCTTAAATTTTTTTGCACCCAATTAAAGCTCTTATACTCCAAAATTTCATCAATTCACCCATTTGACCAATGTTGACTGTTAAATTTAACATCATTTTTGGACTAGTTGATGCAACATATTGTGCTACAGTGTTATCACTTGACATTTTTAGAATTTTTTATCTTATTTAAAAAATTCTTTAAAAATTTTAAAAATTCTAAAAAAAACTTATAAAAATTATATAAAAAATAGTTTTCTAAAAAATTTATAAATGTCACATAACAAAACTGTAAATGTCACATGGCAGAATTGTAGTGAGTCAGGTGACAGTTGTATCTCAAGCAAAAATCGTAAAAATGATCGTTAAAATTGATTAAAGAGCTTAATTGATTAAATTTATCGGCTCAGAAAATTAATTGGGTGCAAAAGTAATTAGGGGATTACTTGATTTTTTTTCTCAAAGTTTCAGGGGCACCCTTAAGCCTATAATTTTTTATTAGTCCTTGTACTATCTTAAGTTGTAAATCTAGTCACTACACTTTACTTTGATAATTTTTAGTTCTTATACTTTTCAAATCTTGATTTTGATCGAGACCTAAATAGTAGCTTTGAAATATGTTAAGTTAAATTATGCTATTAGTCCATGTATTAGACCGGTGTATTTTACCCTAAATCTTGTATCAACTTTCTTTTTAATTCATGACTAATTATTTCTTCTTGAGTGTAGGTTAGAGATAGGGTTAACGCATAAAAATGTTGTCCGTATGTAGCACAACAGTAAAGCAGAAGCAAGGTCCAGAAACAGCCAAATTGAAGGTAGGAAAATTGGAGGTTGCAAAGTAAAATTGAGATTGACATTTCACAATTTGACGGAGAATACAGATATATTCATCTATATTTTTCAATAAAGTGATGCTTGTCGTGGGAATTTCGCGGCCATAAAGAAGTTTGAAATTTAAGCTTAATTGTACTAAAAGAAAATTAATAAATAAATTGCTTAGTGCTTTAAACTTTTAGATTTAATCATGAAAGTTTACTCTTTGTAAAAGTGTCCTTTTCTGCTAGAAAGTTGATTTTCCCCAATCCACATTAAAAAAGCTAACATGCCCAAAATTTAGCTTTATCTTACTTGGCCACAAATATATAGGAAAAAGGGATTGAATTAGGGCTCGATATTCGTTTTGGACAATAAATAGTTTTAAAATTTGTGGTCAATATCTACCTCTTATATGGCCAACATAAAACAGAAAGAACAGTCTTACTTCAATGGATACTTTAAGAAACTAAAATATAATAATTTTATTGATTCCAGAACTACTAAGACTTAAAAGTTCAATTGAACTAAAAAAGTTGAGGTACCATTATTGTAATCCCGTTCTAGCATATATATAATTTTAATAAAATAAAAAATGTTTATAAATCAAATTTTAAATTTAATATCAGACGAGATTTATTAATTGGTCTAGTGACTAAAAATACTCATATTATTCTATATTATATGGGTTTAAATCTCATATAATAATATAATACTTCTTTATTTAATAAAAAAGAATCTAATGTCAAATCCTTTTACCTATTCAATGGCAAAACTAAAAAGTAAAATTAAGAAAGGTTAGTAGTAAGTAAGAGAGTTTCAATATCAGATTTCAATAGATGGATTTGATATAATTTTATGCATATTGGATCAACTCAGTCCTGCGGATTTGTTCGGGTTTGGTTAATTGATTTCTTACGGTCTTTTTTAATAAAAATAAGAGAAAAGTAGAGTCTACTTATTCTTATTCCGCGTAAGAAAAAGGTTGGTGTAAGAAATAAAATACAAAGTAGGAGTATGGCCGACGTAAGAACCTTTAAAAATATTAAAAATAACGTTTTTTTTTTGTTGATTTTTCACGTAATTTTAAGAAAAAAAATTGTATAAGAAATATATTGTAAAGTAATTAAAATAATAACTTTATTTTTAAAAAAATAAAAATTGTGTTACTGGAAAATTAAAAAAAGAGAAAAAATATATTTAGTAAAAATTGTTAAATTTTTCAAAAAAATAATTTAAATAAAAATAATTTTAAATATAAAAGAAATATTATTTTGGGGACAAAAAAAATACTAATTAGGCCACTCGTCTCATCCACGTTTGAAAATCTCTGCTCTAAACTGCGGAAAATCAACGCCACTGTTGTGGTTTGTTTCATGCTTGTCAGTTTGTTTACAGTTTAAGCCTTTTATAAAGTATAGCCATTTGATTGCGGGATTAAAATAGATATTTATTAAGAAGACTCAATATTATTTTTAAAAATTAAATTTAAAGATTTATTAATAAATTATATAAATTTTAAAAAATAAAAAAATAATTTTATCAGAGATTTTTTTTTTTTTTTATTATTTATGGGTTCATATCCCTATTAATTCTCGTTTAATTCTGCCACTGTCAATCATCCATTTCTTGAATTGTATGGAAAAAAATATTAATTGTAAAGAATATCCAGAATAAAAAAGCAAAATAGGAATATCTTCAGAATTAAAAACCAATCTTCTTCCTTTTCGATTAAAAAGTTTTAGTCCATTAATTAATATTGTGTTATTTGAATTTCCTATTAAATCTTATTTTATATATAAAATATACTTATTTAGTCATTGGTAATTTATTTACATTTAAAGTTGATATTAATTGTAAATTTGACAAAAATATATTGAACTAGTATAATTTATTTACATTTAAACTTTGATTTTAATTATAAATTTTGACAAAAAATACTAATAGGATCAACTATTAGGTTTTTTTTTAAAAAAATCAATAAATATAATTTTAATTTTGGAATAGAATTATTAAATTTCAAATTACATTCAATTACAAACGCTGACTACATATTTTGACCTAGTTTTTTTTTCTTTTCAAAATATTTTAATTAGTCAAGTGAAATAATTCACCATAAAATGCTGGACTGAAAATAAAATATTATTTTATTTAACACTGATATATTTTTATTTTAAATTATTTTGTAAAGAAAAAATGGAAACTTTTCAAGTCATATAAATTGACTTGTGAAATAATATATTTTAAAATCATTTATTTCAAAAGTTACAAAAATGGAAAGACGAAAGAAAAAGAGTAAAAAAATAAAAAGAAAATAAATTTAAAATTCATTCCGTATGGTAGAGACTAGAGAGAAGCAATAAGAAAATGAGGAAAAATTAAATCATTTTAAATTAGAATAAAATGAGAAAGGTGAAAGTTAACATATATTTCACACTAGTGTATTTTTCTGGTAAACTATATTATTAGTCATTAATTTTTTCATTGTATTTTTATCTTGGTCACTGAATTAATTATAATTGTATATTTTTATAATTCTTGATTAATCAAAATGAAAAAAAAGAAATAAAATCTTTGCATTTTCTTACATCTTTCCTATTAAGAATGAAGTGAAAAATAAACCATACATTTTCTATATTGCTATTTTTTTGCTTTCAATTATTTAACTTTTCAAATTTCTTTTCCTCTATTATATAAATGGTTAATGTACTTTTTGGCCTTTGAAATTGATTTTAATATGCAATTTGGTCTCTTACTTTTTGTCAGGTGCAATTTAGCCCCTGACTTTGACTTTGATTTGAAATTTGACTGCTAATTTTAGTTTTTGATATGCAATTTGGGTCCTAACTTTTAGATATGAATTTATCATTAATTAAATATTTGAAATATAAATCTTAATACTTTAGATAATTTTAAAATTATAAATAAAACTTTAATCATTATTTTAAAATTATACAAAAAATAGTTATGGATCAAAATGTATATCAAAATCAAAATCAAAATCAGGGCCAAATTACAACTCAAAGTCAAATTACAAAAAAAAGATTAAATTGAAAATCAAAAAAAAAAAACATAGACTAGATTGAAGATCAAAGCCAAAACTAAGGGCAAAAGTAATTAACTCTTGAATAAAACTTATGTGTTCACAGTAAATAAACATATATAAACATTTAATTTCAAAATAAAATACATATGTTTTTTAAATTTATAAACAAGATTAACACTTAAAGACTTTTAAATTATTTAAAAAAAATAAATTCAATATAAATTAAAAATAACTTTTGAGGGAAATATTGTTTCCTTAAAAACTAAGGAATTGGAATATCCGAAAAAATATTTTAGGATCTACGATTGTTTAAACAGTAGATATAAAGTTCGTCTTGTCTTTTGGACGTGATTTTTTTTTTTAATTTATGAAGAATTCTTTCTCTGTGTTTATTTTTTTTCCATATATGTTTTTAATGTTTTTCCAAGAAGGCAAGAAATCCCCAAGAAATTATAGATTCTAAAATATTTTTTAAAAATAATTTAATTTTTAAATTTTTTTAAATAGTAAAATTTCCTAAAAAAAAAAAAAAAAAAAAATGACAATGATATTAAAAAAACATCAATAGGAAATAAATCCTTTTTTCCCTTAAAACACCATCTCTCTCCAACTGCTGCGGTTTTGAATTTTTGACCCATCAAACTTGCCGGTTTCTTGCCAAATCTTTCACATTTAAAACTCATCCCTCACCCCCAATACTATTTTAACCCTTTAACCCATTCCTTCACGGTTCTTCAACCCAAACAAAATTTTCTCTGATTTCTTCTTATTTTAGTTTCTTCTCTTCTTTCCTTCCCCAGTAAAAAAACATGTTTTCCTTTCCTGTTGCAAGAAAATTTATCTTTAAAATTCTTTTCCTTTAGTGTTTATCCCCCCCCCCCTTTCTCTCTGGATTCTAACAAACCATGACAATTCTTTATAACCCATTATTTATCTTGTTTATAACTTTGATTGTCCTGTTCCTTTTCCGGGTTGTTTTGATCAAGATCGGACTGATTTATGTTGTCAAGAAAAAATGGCGTTTAGTCGAAGATTGTTTCCATGTCTACCAGTTCTTCAAAGTCCCTAGATTCAGCGAAAGCATGCAAAGGAACCAACTCTATCACAAAGTTTGGGTTTATCTTAATTCTCTCACTTCCGTTGAAGATTCTGATTTCACCAACCTCTTCACCGGCAAAAAACCAAATGAAATCGTTCTCCGCCTCGACCCTAACCAAATCATCGAAGACGATTTTCTGGGTGCCAAGATTTTTTGGATTAACGAAGACGACAATTTGGTGTTAAAGATTCGGAAAGCCGATAAACGGAAGAGTTCTCCGGCCTTACCTTCAACATATCCACTCAGTTTCCGACGATTTGGAAGACCATAAACGAGACTTGAAGCTTTACATGAACGTCGTTGACAATCAAAAGGGACGGTGGAGATCCGTTCCGTTCACGCATCCTTCAACGTTGGAAACGATAGCCATGGAATCCGACCTTAAAAACAAAGTCAAATCCGATCTCGAGTCTTTCCTCAAAGCCAAACAGTATTATCAGAGGCTGGGTCGTGTTTGGAAACGAAGCTATCTCCTTTACGGTCCTTCAGGTACTGGAAAATCAAGTTTTATTGCAGCATTGGCTAATTTCTTGAGTTACGATGTTTACGACATTGATTTGTCCAAAGTTTCCGATGATTCCGACCTTAAACTTCTTTTGTTGCAAAGCACGGCCAAATCCGTGATTGTCATCGAAGATCTCGACCGGTATCTTTCGAAAAATCAACGGCGGTGACTTTGTCGGGAATTTTAAATTTTATGGACGGGATTCTAACCTCCAGTTGCGGCGAGGAAAGAGTCATGGTGTTTACAATGAACGGCAAAGATCACGTTGACCAGTCGATTCTCCGACCCGGAAGGATTGATGTTCATATACATTTCCCTTTATGTGATTTCACGGCATTTAAAACGCTTGCCAATAATTACCTAGGCCTCAAGGATCATAAGCTGTTCCCGCAAGTAGAGGAGATATTCCAAAACGGGTCGAGTTTAAGCCCGGCAGAGATTGGTGAGCTAATGATCGCCAACCGGAACTCGCCGAACCGGGCTCTGAAGTCCGTGATCAGTGCTTTACAAACGGACGGTGATGGGAGGGGACGGTCGAGGAAATCGTTAGATGAAGGTGGTGAAGCGAGCGGGGTAAATGCGGTGAAGGAGTTTAAGAAATTGTATGGTTTGTTGAGGATGAAAAGCAGTAGAAAGTCTCAGTCGTTCGATCTTAGCAGTGGTCAAAAGGAGGGTGGATAATGAAGAATTCACATCAAGGTTTATAGGATGCTTTAGCTTTGTAGTTTTTACTTTTATTTAATTTTTTTAATAACAAATTAGAATTAGGTTCTCTCTTAAATAGTAAGAATATATTTTCCAATCAAAAGCATTTTGAACTTTGCTTGTAATTTGCATCTGAACAATGTTCTTAATAGTACGAGATTGATGATTATGCATATAAACTTGCAAAAACGTTACTTCAATCGGATGTGTTGTAATTGCAGAAATTGTAATTGAAAGCTGTATGTGCAATGATTTGGTGCAGCTTTGGGTAACGAATGATAGTCGGGCGGCGTGAATGACATCATCAATAGCGGGAAGAAGCACATGAGAATAGAAAACAAAAACGTTGACGCAACTACATGGAATTAATGGTCTGAGTAGTCTTATACTTATGTATAACGTCTGCAAGTTCAATGAAAAGGTTTTGCATTCCAACTCCATGGGTTGATATACCTTTCTTTTTAAAAAAATAATCATTTAGATATTCAATTAAAATTGAATAAGTAATCTTAATAAAAATAGACGAGAAACGATACAAACACGTGTACAGAACAAAAATATACAAGTGATTGATGTAAGTAGACAAATGTATACAGCTTGGGGAATTCCCTGAGGGGATGGCTGCCCAAGAATGTTTTTAGGGATTTTGTTGCACTGTAATACTGCTTTCTTGGATAATAAAATACAATTTATCCAAAAAAATAGATGATGTTTATCTTAAAAAATTTGAGTTTAATTATTTTATCTGTAAGGTATGCATGTATTATTAAAAAATTAAAAAATATATATATAAATAGATATTACCTTATAATCACTTTAGACAAAAAATAAAATATTTTATTAAAATTTTTGTGACAGTAAACAAACATATTTTAATTGTAAGCAAAAAAGTTATTTGTTTGCCACAATTGTTATTTTAAAAATTATACTTGTTTGTTATTAAATTTATAATCAAGTGAGTTGTGATGCAATTTATTTTTTTTTAATTTTTGTCCTACGATGGGTTTGAGAGTGATAGAACAGTTCGGAAATGGGCGCAAAAGATTTGTCCTGAGTTTGGGTATCTTTGTGGGTCTGAAAAAGATAGATCCTCAGCATCTACTTGTTTGACCCTGACCACGCGGATTTCGATTGAGTATTCATGAGTGTCCAGAGTTTAAAATCATAACTTTTGCCGAATTGTTCTGTCATGGTGATGGTCCTCTCCTGGATAGGATAGGTTTAAGGATAATATCAATTTGGTTTGATTCTTATCAAGTGTTTAACATTTATTTAATAAAATTTTGAAGACTTTAATGTACATAGTTTTAGAAAGATCTTTTAAAATAAATAAAAATAATTAATAATTTTCATATAATATTTATAATTTTTTATTATTTGAGTTTCATTATAAGAATAAAAATGAATTATAAATTAAATAAAATATATATTCGGAATAAATCGGATAATCACAACTTTGATTCGGTCAGATTTTAGAAAGTGATTCGGTGGAGTTTGACGGTCTTGATTCTTCCATGTCTGATCATCGATGCTTGGTTGTGTTTATTGTCTTTTCTATATTTCCTTCTCTGTTTTGAATGTTGTTTTGTTTGCTCAAGTTTTTTCTGGGTTGATCCGGTCTATTCTCTGTAGGTATGTTGTTAGAGCTATTATATGCGGAATAGCATTTGTCTGTTTTTTTTTCTTTTATAAATTTTAATTATAATCCTAATTCTACTTAGAGAAAAGGAAAATATTAGAAAAAGAAATAGGTATTTTTAATGGGTCTAAAATTTATAACCTAAGAAAAATAAAAGAATAAAGAAATGAGTGCTTTTAATGGGTTCCCTTTTGTCACTAAAAAGTTGACTAAAAGAGACTGTTTGCCACTCTCGGACAAGCTTCGGTCTAAGCTAAATTTATGGAAATTCAGAAAGCTTAGTTATGGAGAGAGGTTGCAGCTCATTCGAGCTATTCTCTTTAGCATTGCTAATTACTGGTGCAAACAACTTGTATTGCCTAAGCCAGTGATTGTAAAAATTGAACAAGTTTGTACAAATTTTTTTTTGGAAGAGAGATGATTCTCCTGTTAAGAGAGCTCGTGTTTGTTAGTCTCCTATTTGTTTACTCAAGTCAGGGAGGGGGCTGAGATTGAATAATATAGGGTCTTGAAATAAAATATGCATGCTCTTTCTAGTTAGAAATATCCTTGCTGGTGAAGGATCTCTATGGGTAGCGTGGTTGAAAGCCTACGTTCTCCAGGAGAAGAATTTTTGGTCTATCAATTATGAACCTCATTTTAGCTGGATGATTAAGAAATTGCTAAAGCTTTAAGGGGAAGCTGCAACTCTTATCTTTTTTGTTACTGATTGGTCGACCATTAAAACTAAATAGATATAGGAAAGAACTAGAGACAAAATTGATAAAGTTGAATGGGAGAGGATGCTGTGGTATCCAATGCATACTCCTAAGCACTCTATATTGATTTGGATGACCATTCTTAATAGGCTTCCCACCAAAGATCGGTTGGTTCAATGGGGGATTATCCAGGAGAACATTTGTGTTCTATTTGATAATGGTTTGGATCTAGAAACCATCTCTACTTTGAGTGCACTTTTTCGGCAAAGATTTGGAGTGATATTCTTTGCTTTTGTGCTCTTCATCGAAACATTATGATTTGGGACGAGAAAGTAAAGTGGGTTGTTGCCAACTTGAAGGATAAATATTTTATTGTCTTCATTCTTAAGTCTGCCATAAATGCTTGCATCTGCACTATTTAGAAGAAGAGGAATCGAAGGTTGTTTCAAAATGCTTTAAGACCTATTACTGACCTTGTAAATATTGTGAAGAGTTTTGCTAGTATAAAGCTCTATATGAAGAATATACTAATGACACTGTAAATAAAAAATTATGACTTGATTGAGGGATTCTTGTCATTCTTTGATTGTTTTAGGTTTATCTACTTTCTTGAATAAATAAAGCACATATTTTATTAAAAAAACAATTTTTATACATAAATTATATTAAAAAATAAAAAATTTTGGCACTCTAAATCTTCATGTAACTTGGCCTATGTCACCATCTATTTGTTTAATAATTTAAATAAAAAATAATTAGATGAGAAAAATAATAATAAAACTCCCTAATCAAGATGGTTGATATTTGATGATTTATTATGGTAAAAATTACCAAATTTATTTTTACTGTTTTACATTACCTCTAATCAAAAGAAGAAAACGCTCCTTAGATTTAAATACGATAGATTTTTTGCATTCAAAATGCCAAACCTTCCTTAAAAGCACAACGGGTAAGAATACGAAAGTCGTGGGATTCCCACGCGGCCAATGCTGTGTTTGACAGTGAGTTGGATTCAAATGTTTTAGGACATAAACAAGTGTCAAGGGACAAGGGTTCCAACTTCCCTTTCATGCAATTGTCAAAAAGATAATTACAGATGAGAATCTTGGGGCTCGATACATCAATTCAATTCCAGCTTGCAAAAGTATTTGATAAAGCTCGCCGAAAGGAATGGTTCTCCTCGCCATTCATTTTCTTACTTTATTCTCAAATATATTTTAATTTCTTTAACATTCAATATACAATGCTTATAATATTTAGATTTGTTTTTATTTATAAATAAAAATAATAAATATTTAAACATATTCTGCCTTATTTCCTCTTAACAACGGCTAACAAGCATTAAAATAAATCAATAATTTCAATAAGTGTTGAGTGTATTAATAAGACATATTACACTCTTAAAATGAGAACGCGAATTTAAATTTTAAAAATAATATTATTAAGAGAAATAACTTTACACCCTAAATATAAACCATAAAATGTACATGCTTATTATAAAAAAAAAATAAACCAATGATCCCAAAATAGAAAAACAAAAAGAAAACTTTCTATTCAGACACGACAGTGGAAATGCGAGGAATGAATGTAGAGTGTCAGTGTCTACGTCATGAAATGTGAAGTGACAATTGTTTTTTTTAATCATAGTTTTCATTTTTCTTCGTTCACCAAATTAGTTTTCAAATGCATAGTTATGAAGTGAAGTAGGAATTCTGTAGGCCAGGGTATGTTTTGGGCTTGACCCATTTCTGAACTTTTTTAAAATCATTTTAGCTTATTTTATAATTTTAGGAATTTTACGATTGTTTACAATTTTTCATGTAATTCTAATTTTTAAAATATTGTTTTCATAATTTCAAAATAATAGATAATATAAAAATTACTTTTATATTATATTATTTTATTTTCTAATAAAGATGATCTGAAAATTATACTATAAGCTTTTAATTATACTAAATAATATGCACTTAGATTATATGGTTGACGAAATTGTTTATATTATAGTCAATTACTTTTATCAATTGAATATTGTACTAATTTTTTTTACATTTCCATTGTGTCTTTGCTTGGTCGTGGATCAGGATGAATATTAGGGGTGAAGTGCATTTTAGATCATGTAATTATTTAGTATACATGAATATTTAGGATATATAGAAGCACAACTTATAAATAGATAGACTTAATTGAGTTGTAAAAATGTGTTGATTGTCAAAATGAAAAGGTACTAAAGATGATGGTCGAGATGGTCGTTTTGGATTGAAGCTCGTGTATTGTTCTTGTTATTTGTGAGATATGATATCTGGGTTTTTCTATGTATCTTAGTCTCCTAGCTGAATGTCCAGTTTTATACTACTTGGACATGTTTCATGATAGGGTTGTTGTGGCGTGTTGATTGTACTGGTTATGACTTGACGTCCTAGGTTCCTCTCGTCATCCGTAGCGGGCATGTGTGTAGTCACGTGACCGTCTAATGAGACGCGATGTTGCTCATAGTCTTGTCTGTCCGCCACAGATTGCGAAGAGTATTGCACAGTTCGCGGGTGATCTTGTGTGTTGTGGTCCACATGCGTTGTTACGCTCATCGCCGGATGTCCTTTACACCATCAACAGTCTTACTTATTCTGATTTCGACATGTGACGGTAAGTGTTTATAGGTATTAACAAAATGAAATTGATGAAGCTTTATTTGGCTTCTATAGTGTTAGTTGTGCCTCTATACTTTATTAAAAAAAAAAGTAAGCCAATCTATTTATCATATATTATTTAGTGGTTAGTTTGTACTCTCTAATAATTTTTAAAAAATGATCAGTTAATATAATTAGTCTCTTTAGTTATTGTAGTTTTTTTTTTCAAATTGCGATTATGTTATATTTTTTCTCATTTTTAATAAAATTAACTTATGTTATTAATTAAAAGAATATAGAAAAAAGTGATGATATGTAAAATTGATAAACATTGTTTTCTGATAACAAATATATCAATAAGATATAGTAGCATGTAAATTAACAAGGGCATGCAGACAAGTTCTTGATCTCACTTGTTTCTAAATCAGAACCGGCGATCACGTCAATCTTCGATCCTTTTAAAGCCGGGGCATGAACATGATCACCACCGTTGGCTTTCCCATTTCCACATTCCAAAGTTTTTTTAGAAATCACGGCGTAGATTTCTTCCAGCAACTGGAAAAATGCCTTGTCCACGTTGTCACCGCTCAGCGCAGATGTCTCGGCAAAGAACAAGCATTGATCCTTTGCGAACTCTACGGCGGCCTCAGTTGGAACCGCCCTCTGCTCCTCTAGATCAGCCTTGTTTCCGATTAACATGATGACGGTGGAGCTATCGGAGTTGGCACAGAGTTCCTCCACCCATCTCGCCAGACCATCGAAGCTCTGCCGCCTGCTGATGTCGTACACTAGCATCGCCCCTAACGCACCTCTATAATATGCGGTGGTTACCGCTCGTTACCTGTCGACACCAAATTGCAAAATCAATAATAATTATACTAGAAAATGTATATTATGTAAAACTTATTACTCCATATACATACATAATGTGTATTTTTTTAAAAAAAATTAATTAAATTGAAAGAAATAGAGTTTTAATATAAAATAAAATAAAATTGTTTTACCTTCGTTGGAAGAAGAGAAAGAAAAAAGAAATTTTAATTTACATAAATTTATTTAAAAGAATTTAATCTAAACTATATATAATTTAATTTAAAAAATTAAAATTAATTACTTATGTAAGTGAATCTTTATAATCATAAATGATATTATTTGGTACATACTATCAATAAAGTTAGACAATTTACTCATAAAATATATGATTAATTCCACAAAACATCCTCCAATCATTGTTCATATTCTAATTTAGTTTCTAAATTTAAAATTTTATTTTAATTGAATTCTCAAAGTATCAATATTGTGTAAATAATGTCCTTTCATCACATTAGTCACCAATTTATACATTAAATGTCAGTTTGAATTTGGTGTGGAGTATATTTAAAGAAAATGAGTTAACTTGTAAACTTTCTAAATGGGCAATTTAGATATTGTGGGTTAAAGGTCCATAAAATTTAAGAAGAATATTTCATTTTTACAATAGGTTACATCTAAGCTATACATGCAGTAAATAGATATGTATTTACAATTTTATCAATATATTTTTAATATATTTCACTTTAAATTTGAGTTAAAATTTAATTCCTAAGTTAATGGGGAGATTTTAATAGTGAGATACATTTATTTTAATAATTTAATTAGAATATTTTGAAATTTAAAATTCAAATCATAATTTGAAGATAGTTTATACTATTAACTTTAAATTATATATAATATAACGCAATTAATTATGTTTTTTGGATAAGCTTTTCTTAAATGTTTTTTATGAATTCTGTCCGTCTTAGCAAAAAAAAAAAAAAAAAAGGTGGTATTCAGCAGCTAGAAAATCTTGAGACACGCACCTATCCTTTTGGAATGACTATCCACAACAATAGAATTAACCATTGGAAATAAAATAAGACTATTAAGTGAACTTAATTTAATTTAGTCATTAATTATTTTAGATTAATTGAATAGAATTTAAGACTTTCAGATTAAAAAGAGAGGAAGCATAGGATAAGATTAGGTCACGTGAGTTACTTGTATAGATAATCACTTAAGTCTTAGGCTATTACATAATAAATATGCTTGTTTTAATTAGTATTTTTATATCGTAAAATATAGTATTGACCTTGTAATAATCCATTTCATCTGGGTTACCAAACTAAACCTACCCGGATCTAAGACTAACCCGACCCGAAAACTAATTAACCCAGAACCCTTCATCTGCAGCCGTCATACATCCTTGCCGCCGCTGACATCCATTCCGGCCACCATTGCCGATTGTCCGTTTCAAACCCATCTGAATCCTGAAACTCTGAAATTAAACCCCAAATTAATATTATAGAAACCTTAACTTACCAACCCTAAATAAAACAAAACAAAACCTACCACCCATACCACTACTCTACACCAATCGAACGCTCTGCCATATCCATTCCCATAGAATCCGCCCCAAATCCGGCTCTCCCATCACTATCCCTCATTTTGCCCATGCCCCATCCTATCTGCAGATTAAAAAATAGAAGGGTGGTTAGGTATTTTATTGTAAAAATTTGGTTATAAAACCAAACAAAAGGAAAATCTAAAGGGTTTTTTTTTTCGATTGAAAAAAATAGAGAAAATTAGTTGTTTTAAGATTCAGAAAAATTGTAAAAAGGGGAACTTTGTAACAAATTTCGAAATCAAGAGGGGTAAATTTCTCTTCTTTATTTCGAAATCAAAACTATTTTGATTTTTTTTCTCTTTCATTTCGAATAAAAAATGAAGAAGTATTAGAAGCTTACCTACAGTCGAGATCACAGTCGTTGTCTTTTTCCCTCAGTGAGGCTATCGTGCCGATGACCGGCGTCACAGTGTGGGAGCGAGCGGCGCCTCTTTGGTTTAGGCTGAAAGAATGAGAGGATAAGAATGAAGATTAGGGTTTGTTTAGGTTATAATTTGTTTTTTAAACCAACCATTTTGAAACGGCATCATTTCAGATGCCCGACCCGCGCGGTGACCCTATCTATGGGAGGATCCGCGTGTTTTAAATGGGTTAATTGTCACACCAGTCCCCTAAATGCTACCGAGTTCATGTTTTTGTCTATGGGTTAATTACGCATTTAGTCCTTCTATTTTTATTTTGTGTCAGTAGTCAAATTACGCCAGTGGTCTCTCATTTTCTCTCCCGTTTTCACCTTTGTCCGTGATTTTATTCTGTTTCAGTCCTTATACTTTTGTGCATGTTTATTTTTTGCTTTCAGTTTATATTTCATTTCATTTTAGTCATCTGTTTAGTATTTATTTAATTTTCAGCACTTTTATCTATTGTCATTTAATATGCGCCCACGTATGTCGCATTTTGTTCACTACAGTCCCCTTTTTATATTATTTTATGCCTTGTAATTTAGTATTCATGCATTTTTAGTCCTTAATCATTAATTCTATGGCGTTTAATATGTATTAGTTTAATCAAGCATTATTATTGTTATTATCACCATCTTCATTATTATTATTATTATTATTATTATTATTATTATTATTATTATTATATTTTATGTGTTAGATTCGTTTTATTCATGCGATTGATATTTATGTATTTATATGTTAGATTAGTATTTTATTATGTTAGTATTTATTTATTTATTTATTTTTTCGCATTATATTTATTTATTTTTGCTTTTTTAAGGTTGCATTTCGGATATATATTATTGTCAATGCGGTGCCCTTTTATCCGAGCGTAAATGGGGCCAGTATCAGGCGTAGTGATGGTGGTTGGGCGTTTACTCTCGGATAACGAGGCTTTTAAAATTTATTCGCACTTATAACCAAATTCTAATTTAATCGTCACTTTAATCCGGAAAGTTTAATATTAATAAAATGGTAATTATTAAAGTACCAATTTTGGGCGGTGTAGGGGTGCTAATCCTTCCCCATCCGTAACCGACTCCCGAACCTGACATTTTTAAAATCTCTGGTTTCTATGGTGTCCGGCCTACCTTAAGTGACCGGTGGCTACTCCATTTTAAAATACGTTTTTAAAACCCACAAAAAATATTTTTAAATACCCAAAAGGCACCAAACACCTTTAAGTCCTCAGTTTTTTTTAGATCGCTACAGACCTAATTCTACCAAAGCTTGAACTTTTTTCCTTTTGAATTTGAAATCACAATCTTAATACAGCAGGTTTAATAGAAACAAAAATATTGTAATAGGTATAGTATAATATAATTAAACATAAAATACAACAACTAAACCAACTCCTAGATCTAAACTATTGTTATTGTTAAGTAACTAAGCGCCAACTAAATTCAAATTTCAGATCATGCTGCGGATCACTACTAAAATAAACTAATGGAATCGCAGCAAATCTAAATTCTAGTTCAGGGCCACTAAGATTTGATCTGGGTCTGACAATTCAACTAGATTAATCCATTTGGGTTATTAATTAAAGAAATGTCAGGAAAAAAATGGCACAGCGGCATCAATCTCAAACAGAGGCAATAGAGAGATGAGAGTTGGGTAGCTAACCTTTCTTGGCCGGCAGTGTCCCAGATCTGGGCTTTGATGACTTTGCTGTTGATGGCAACCGTCCTCGTCTGGAACTCAACCCCGATGGTGGACTTGGACTCCAAACAGAACTCGTTCTTGGCAAACCTGGACAGGATCTGAGTCTTCCCCACAGCCGAATCGCCGATCACCACCACTTTAAACACGTAATCTACTTTCTCAGGAACATATTCTTTATGAGCATCGACGCCAACGCCGTTCATCTCCTCGTTCATCTTCGCCTCCTATCCTCACCAGCAATCAACAACTAAAGCCGAGAAAAAGAATGGCGAACACCCTTTTGTTAGTATTCCACAAAAGTATATATAGGAAGTTTAAATCTTGGAATTTCAATATTTAGCCATGGGGTAAGCATGGGTAGATTTAGGAATTTAAACTTGGTAGTTCGCTCATTGATAATAAATACAATCGTATATAAGATAATAGTATATTAAGTGAATCATCAAAAATTACTTAAGATGTTCATAACTGACATGACAAAATATCATTCAATCACACCTAAATATATAAGAGTTCCACTATGATTTAGTTATTAACTAATTTTAATAAAATACATGTATAGAGGAATTCACATTAGTCTATACAAATTTTCTCTCTAATCAAATCATTTCAAAACATCATTTTTACAACTAATGCTCTGAACACAAAACATTTTATATCACTTGTAAGTAATTGAAACCATCTAAAATGACTTCTCACACTTTTATATGCATGACCACTAATCTTTATCACCTAATCTTTATTAACTTCACTTTTTTAATGAAAATGCATAGACTTACTAAGAATTTAAGAAATCTGTTAAATAATAAAAATTCAGTAACTTAAGAAGTTTAACTATTAATTTATTTTAAAATAAAAGAGAAATAGCGAAGTCGTTCAAAGATATATGAAATTATTAAAAAATATATAATAATACGAAAACATTAACTTTTATAGAAAATTAGGGATAGCAATAACTAAATCGAAGGTTTTTATAAATAATTTTAAATAGATTTCAATGAATTTAATTTTAATGTAGATACTAATTATAGATCTAACATTAAAAATAATTATAAATATATTTATATTTATAAATTTGTTTACTATATTAATTAATAATTTTAAATGAAGTACTCTAGTGCTAACGAGGGTATACATGCGATTTGGAGAAAAAATGACTAAATTGATGTCTTTTTAAGTATTAAGGGTTAAATTTATTGAATTATTTTGAATTAGGATTAAATTTGTAGAATATATAAGTTTTGAGGACTAAAACTATCATTATACTAAATCTTGTTAGATATTTGTATTTTAATAGAGAAGTGATCCGAGTGTAACTAAAACTTTATTTGAATAATCTAATTGTAACTTTTAATAATTGAATGACTCAATTATAACTTTATTAAAAATTAAGTGGCCTATGATATAGTTTATTTAATTTTTTTATGGTATGTCAAGTGACCTACCTTGACCTATGGTAGATACGCCTAAGGGTAAGTGAAGAATTAAAAATATGAAAAAGAAAAAGATACCGGACAAGGACAAGGGTTCCAACTTTTAACTTGTAAGGTTGTAATAACCCTGAAGCAGTTCTAAATAAGAAGCAAAAGGTGGGTATTTTGTTCCCTAAGACCCTAATCATTGATAACTCCGAAAACGTGGTTTTATCTTAATTTCCAAGCATCCTTGTACATGTCTTAAATCTCTGTCATTGTCGAACATGATCCATCTGATGGGTATTATTGTATGTGCAGAATCAGGGGCTGGCAATGAATAACATAAATGAAGTGAAGGCTTGTGAACGATGTTTCGGTTTGGCAGTAAAGTAACATGGATGGTGGACCTGCAAAAAAATGTTTGATTTTGCAGAGACAAGCTTCCCCATAGTAGCATTCCCGAGAACAATAATGGAACAAGACCCACCTCCACTTTGATCTCAAGGTAATTTCTCTAATGAATTCTGCCCGACAGAATTCCCGAACCACTCATTATACCTTGAAATCATGGATTCAAATAGAGGTACGTTACCGCAACAACGATTGTTATATAACGGTAACGGTATCATTTGAAATCGTTATTATAAAAAATAATGTCTACAATAATTGCAATGTATCTGTTATTATTCGCAATTGCGATAAAATATCGTAACCGAAAATACAATCGCAACCACAATTTAAATCCCTACTTGAAGTTGATTTCCAATTGCTTTATTTTTCTGCCATACCCTTGTATTGAATTTTCCTTCAAAATTACTTCTTCGTCACGATAATAATTTGTATATTTTGAACGTAGTGGACCAAGAAAGTAGAGTCCGATTGGTGTACAGACTTTGAAACTCCTTTGGATTTAATTATGACATTTTTGTGGGAAAAACAAAGCAAATTTTGTCGAGATCAAATTCTTGTAACTGTGTATGAAACGATCTACGTTAATGTGGAAGTCAGATATGAATGTCGAATCGAACCGTAAATAAATATACAATTCAATAATTTATATACATAACTTAAAAAAACAACAACAAAACTTACATCAGCATTCAATCCGTAATTCAAAAGCATGTTTAGGGCTGGAGTTCCGGCGTTTCGAAGTTTGTCGTGTCTTGTTTTCATCTAAATCCTTTTTGTAGGGAGTTCGAGGCTATAATCAGTAGCTGCTGGTAGTAATAAGCGTGGCATTCACTGGTGCTCGTGGGATCAATAGTGTGACTTAAATGAGAAGGGTGGCCTAGGTTTTTTTTTTAGATCTTTTCAAATTAAATATTGCATTATTAGCTAAGCAGGGTTGGTATTTGTTTACTAATCCCACTTCATTAGTTGGCAGATTATTTAAAGTGAAATATAATCCTGATTCATACTATCTAGGAGCAAGGTTAGAGTCACAACCCTCGCCTATTTGGCATGACATTTTGAGTTCACGAGGGCTATTGGGGTAGAGTCTTGGCTCGGGTGGCAAATGCAGGCCTAGGTACTCGTTGGCGTCGTTGTGATCATTGCGTCCAGAGATTGTACCTTTGCTCGTAATGTATGATCACGATGAAGCGTTCAGTAGCCATCGGATCATGAAATAAACGATCAAGTACAAAGGACTCTAAAGGATTGGCTGAAGTTTTCAGTGTGCACTGTGCAGCTTCATTGTGGATCAGTTCATTGGTGCCCTCCTGTAGAACCAATGGTCAAGGTTAATTTCGATGCCGGTTATGCTGCTACATTGAAGAAATCTTTAGATTTAAAATTGGGTAAACTACACCATTGATTACCAAATTATTAAAACTTTTTTGCTCACCAATGTTACTTTTCTTTTCTACTTTGCTGACCGACGGTAAATTCTTTTACAAAGATAATGATATGATTTGGTATAATAACAGTTTTAAAATCTATCCTTTAAAAAACAATTTTAAAATCTATACATTCTATCAATTTGCTCCATATTGAGGGTCAAATTTATTGATTTTTTTGAATTAGACCTAATTGATAGAATGTATAAGTTTTAAAAACTAAAATTGTTATTATACCAAGCCATATCGCCGTCTGGAAACTTAAGGATTGTGACCAAAGTAGAAAAATATGTAAAGTTAGTGATTAAATTTGTAAAAAAAATAATTTGATGACCAAAATAGAAAAAAATTAATAGTTTGATGACCGATGATATACCTTTCCCTTTAAAATTTTATTATATTTAATTACTTTCTTGTTTTTATTAACATTTTAGTTACTCGACTATTAATAAGTTTACATTTTGTTCACAATTTTTATTTTTAAGTGAGCAAGAACATTTGGCCGGTTGGCCAAGTTGCTCATCTTTATTCTCTCATATTCTCGTAGGTTATGGGTTCTAGGCCCACTAAGAGCACTCACTTTCCTTCCCCTAGGTCCCAATTTCCCTCATCTCTACGTAGGATTAGAATTAAATATTATCAAAAAGAATTATTTATTTTTAGTTTTTTTTTTCTATTTTCTTACTAGTTTGTGCAAGGTCAATTTTACATTGGCTTGGTGTTCATCTTAGACAAAAGTTCTTAAATGTTTTATACTTCACGATTCTACAATACAAATGAGAAAAATATTTTTTGCTTGAATTGTTGTATTATTATCTGCCCCCCACAAGTTGCATCTTCACGACTATTGTTGTTGCTCACACGTTCATTTTATATCAAATTAATTAAAAAATTGATTATGTTGAAAGTTTCTTCTATCAAAATACAACAAAAGTATTGAGTATATCAAGAATCACTAACATTAGCATATAATGGATATGAAATAGATTGTTTCATCTCTCTTGAGGTGTATGCAATGATGCAACTAACAGTTTTTTTTTTTTTTTAACTTCAGAACCAATAAACAAATGACAATGCGATAATTCAAGTAGACTTTTTTTTTTCTCATTTCTCTTTATAGTTTCATGAAATATAAAAATATCGAAGAACTTTAGTCAAAGAAAAACACCGAGACAATGAAAAATGATCTTTCACCAACCTGTAAGAAATTGGAAAAAATATGAAAAAAATCACTCATAACTAAAAATTAAGTGACCAAAATGTAAATAAAAAGTGTCCGTTTGAGGTTTCAAAACATAATGACCTGATTATTACAATTGATTAATTTAGTGACTTAGATTGTTAGTTTTGAAATACAGTAATTTAATTGTAAACTTAGTAATAATAGAGTGAGATGTATTGTAATTTGCCCAATAGATTGACGGATTATTCACCAGTAACTTTAGAGACTCGACGTCGTTTTACAGGATTAAATATTATGGTTAATTTGCCACGGCGGTTTATTCCAAGTTTCTACTCCATCAGCGCCTAAGAAGCTCCTCCGAGGACTTTATTTCTCTAAACCATGATGCGTTGTACTCAACTGCATCGCCGATTGGTGATCGGACTCCTCCATCGGAACACCGCCTTCCGATTATTCACCAGCGTTGACCTTTCCACCGTAGACCCTTCCTCCCCACTCCTCCAGTACTACACCGTAACACCCCCGATTAAACCCTGGTCCCAACGCCTCCATCCCAAGCGCCTCGTCTCCATGATCAACCGCCAACAAAACCTCGATCTTGCCCTCCAAATCTTCCTTTACGCCGGAAAATTCCACCCCAACTTTTTCCATAATTACAACACCTACCAGTCCATCATCCAAAAGCTCTCCCGGGCGCGCGCCTTCGAACCCATGGAATCCCTCATCTCTCAGCTCGGAAATTCCCAAATTAAATGCGGCGAAGAAATTTTTATCACGGTGATCCGGAATTACGGCCTCGCTTCCCTCCCAAAGTTGGCAGTGAAAACCTTTCTGCGTATCGGAAGTTTCAACGTCCATCGATCAGTTAGATCCTTGAACACGTTGTTAAACGTCTTGGTTCAAAACAAACGGTACGATTTGGTTCACTTTCTGTTCAAAAACAGCAAAACGAAATTTAACGTTATACCCAATGTTTTCACTGCCAACATTTTAATCAAAGCACTTTGTCAGAAAAACGACGTCGAAGCCGCATGTAAGGTGCTCGATGAAATGCCTGTGATGGGGATGGTATCGAATTTGATTACTTATACGACAATTCTCGGCGGATATTTGGCGAGGGGCGATATGCGAAACGGGAAGAGGGTTTTCGGGGAGTTACTGGATAGAGGGTGGATTCCTGATGCAACGACATACACTGTTTTAATGGATGGGTATTGCAGATTAGGGAAGTTCAATGACGCTGTTAAAGTGATGGATGAAATGGAGGAAAATGGTGTTGCTCCAAATGAGGTTACTTATGGAGTTATGATTGAGGCCTTATGTAAGGAGAAGAAATCCGGAGAAGCACTTAACATGTTTAACGATATGCTTCAGAAGAAGTATATCCCGAGTTCTTCACTTTCTTGTAAAGTAATTGATCTGTTGTGTGAACAAGGCAAGGTGGAGGAAGGTTGTTACTTGTGGAAGAAGATGTTGAAGAATGACTGTTTGCCGGATAATGCAATATTGAGTACGTTGATTCATTGGCTCTGTAAGGAAGGGAAGGTTTGGGAGGCTAAGAAAATATTTGATGAATTCGAGAAAGGTTCGGTTCCAAGTTTATTGACCTATAATACTTTGATTAATGGTATGTGTGAGAAGGGAGAATTGAGTGAGGCGGGGAAGTTGTGGGATGATATGGTGGAAAAAGGGTGTAATCCAAATGTGTTCACGTATAATATATTGATCACAGGGTTTTGTAAGATTGGAAATACGATGGAGGGGATTAGAATTCTGGAGGAAATGCTGGATAAAGGCTGCTTGCCAAATAAGGCAACTTACAATACATTGATTGAGGGGCTTCAGGGTATGAGAAAGGAAGGTGAAGTTGGGAAGGTTGTTTCAATAGCTATGTCAAGTGGGAGAGTTGATCGGAGTTCTTGGGATCTATTTTTAACCAAGATTGTTGGCAAATTGGATAGCGGGGTTGATTTTCTTGATCAATTGTTGTTGGAGAGTGCTAACTAAGCGACCAGCCAATTCTTTTGTAAGAATCTCAGATATTTAACTGTTTTGGAAATTAACTATATCATAAAGTTTTCTTGGATAGACAATTGTTTGAAGGAGACGGAACAGCTATTGGGAGTGTACAATTGCAATGTTTTGTCATGAATTGGTTGTAGCTCTCTCTATGAAGCAAGTCAACATGCTGAAAGTTCGACGAACATGGGGGAACAAGCTGCCAGAGTTTCCCTTAGCCAATTCATGAGACCTTCTCCTATAAAGTACCAGTTCAAAGTAAGGACAAAACTCTTTTCTAAGATTATCGACCGAACTGTAAAAGACCAAGATGTCTTAAGTCGGGATACAAATTTTGTAAGCTAGCAGCTATGGTGTTTTACGAGCTCGACTGGAGAGGTCCTTCCTTGGTGAAGAGTGGATGATTTAAGTTAACTACAGAGAATCTTGCCTGGATCACTAGGTGGTCCCTGGGCAGCATCGGGGTGGTCAGTTGTGGATGGACATTTTTGTTGGCATGAATGCAGACAGCTAGTGAAACTTTTCCAATTGCAATATGCTTTAGTAGTTGTAGAATTAATATTAAGAATCAAGTGTTTGACTTCAATTTAATTGATATCAAATCTCCTGTTGGTGTCTTTGATAAGGAGCTATCTAAAGTCTAGCCTTCGATAGTCCCTTGGCCAAGTCATTACATGAAAATTATGCTGTTTTATTCCACTATTCTTCTCGAAATCTATATGCAGCTCGAAAATGAACATATTTAATCAAAATCATGTACAATAATTAGTTTGAAATTGTGAATCTTTATTTTTTTGTATAATTACCGGTATTCAATTTATTGATTGGTTAATCCGAATAAAATCTTATAAAGGTCTATTATGTAAATCGAAAAGAAAAAACTAGCAAATATCCCAATAATGGAGGAGAGAGAACACAAATAAAAAAATAAAAAAAAAACACAGATTACATGATAACGTTGGTTGTAATTGAATGGCTTAGAATCTCTCTTTCTGCAACTTAGAAAAAGCGTATAATTTTACGCTTTACTAGATCAGGACTTAAGCTTTGGGTCACATGTGTGGGAGGGCTTAGTTATTGAATAGCTATTGCCTAGGGCCGTACCCATATTGCAACCCTTTTTCTATTTTACTATGAAATATATTTTGATAAACAAGCTGTGTAAAAAAAATTACACATTCTTTTTATAAAATTTAAAACCTAAATCACAAACTCTAGCACCCTAAGACCTAAACTTTAAATTCTAAACCCTAAACTCTAAATTTTAACTATAAGCCTTAAATTTTACACCATACATACTAAACTCCTAAATCCTAAACCATAACCTAAAACTTTAAATCCTAAAATTTAAAGACTTGTATAAACTAAAGTTTACACAAACTTATGTATCAAAGTATTTTCCTTATACTTTTCATTCATTTTATACAATCATATATATAAAAGTTTATTTAAATTTAATTTTTAAAAACCATTAACATTTTTGCTAACGAAGTATGTTTATCTACTACGTATATAAATAATTATATTTGTTTTTACAAATATATGTACAATCAAATTATATTTGCATGTATATAATTATATCAAATCAAAATTCATATATTAAACTAACCAACCCCAAATGATAAACAGTTTGGTATATGTTTAAACAGGTCTCAAGTTCGAGGCTTTGTACATAAATTTTTTTTCATTGAATGACTCGCCCAATAAAATCAAGTATACAATGCGAATTACGTTAAATTAATTAATACAAAGCCCTGGAAACGAGAGGACAACGAAAAATATATTCATATATGAAGCCATACATTCGTTATATAAAATTGATATTTGTCTCTTTAGTTAAAATATATATTTTCCTTCTTGAAATATTAGCTGTGTCCGCCCGGGAACTTGTCTGCCAAATGGC